>JAFMOD010000446.1:407275-438945 GCA_019802435.1 Corydoras maculifer
ATATATATATATATATATATATATATATATATATATATATAAATAAAAATCACACACACACACCCCATCCCTTTTGTCTCAAGGGGCAGAGTATTCTAGGTCAGTTCTCCATTCAGCTTGTATTTTTTCATTAATTCTTCTACCTTACATTCTCATTCACAGTAATAAACTAAATAAAGATTTTAAAACAAGGCTACATAATGAGAGGGTGCTCTAAAAGTATTACATGTACAGCAATATAGATGTTAGAGCACCAATCCATAATTTTTGTTTTACGGATGAACATAAAACCTGTGTGTAATAATATACATGTAACTATTGGGGGACAAACAGTCACCCGGCTTATTCATCTGGCCAAAAGCTTCACGTCTGACAACGAATGTGTAAGACAGAAAATCATTTGCAATAGAAAAAATAAATTAATAAAAATACAGCTTGTGGAGCATATACAAATATTGAATGTCAAATGATCAAATAATTTTGTAAAATGATCTTCGGATGATAGCCATGTCTTATGTACATCATTAGTGCTAAGTGTGTACCATCTTAGTTAAAATATTGTTGGACTACAGATCCAGTATAGCCAACCTTAATTTTTCGATTCTATCTACTGACATTTGACAGATCGCCATCAGTTTACCGGTGTAAATAATGAATGTTGACTATGAAAAACACTGAGGTCTTCCAAAGGGTCATGTCCTCATTGGGATTAGTTGATCACAAACATGGAATTAGTTTTCCTCAAATGTAGATTATACATTGTATATTTTGACTTAACCTAAATTATTTTTACTTAATCAAGTAAATTGAGGGCTACATTAAAGAGATCAATGAGATAATGTCAAATTTCTATTTGCTATTTTCCTGGAAAATAAACTTATTTATAATTAGATCAAGGACAAAAGAAATGAAATTTCTAAAATGTTGAAATAAACTTCAATCAGACCCAGTTTATCTGTAAGTAATTAAGGGGTCATAAATGATTTTGATCTCTAACACCAAGTGCTTAAGAAATATCTTTTTTTTCTGGAGAGGACACTTGGAGAGGCTTAGGAAATTGTAAAGCAATTTTAAGACAATGTGCTTTTTAAAGTTGACTTCTTTGAAGCAAGAAAAAAATTGGTCATACATACACAAATAAACCCTCTATTTTGCCAATTAGCTCTTTGGAAATAATCAATGAAGCATACTGAATGTGTCATACAATCCTAATAAACAAACCTTAAGGGAGTCCACTAAGTCTTCAACCAGAAAGAGGCGGCAAAGCTTCTTAAGTCCACAGTTGATATAGGTCAGACTCACATCCACATGCTTGCGGAAGGTCTCAGGAGGCAAGCTGACATCCCTCTCCATCAGTACCCTATCATAAGTACATGGGTCAACCCAATTAGCTCCAACGCTGCATAATCACACAATTTTGGGTTTAGACAAACCTCGACAAAGATTTCAAATGCAAAGAAATCAGGTGTATTTATATCTGCTGATCCTTTAAAAGCTTTCATATGGTCTACTGTCATTTATAAGCAATCATGTTTTAGCACAGAAATCAGATGCTGTTCTGTGTCATATTTTGTCATTAGTCTGTAAAACTCTTACTTAAATGGATGCCCTTCATTGGTCTTCTGTACAGCTTGGATGACAGACTTGTAGACTCGGAAAGAGATGGTGACGCAGAGTAGGGCCAGTAGCAGATAGGAGACAACACTTATCACACTAAATGCTGCCAGAGATAGCAGCAGTAGCAAAGAAGTGCCAAAAACCACACCTGATTTTTTAGGATTCCGCCAGTACACCAAGTCATGTACTGCAAGACAAAAAGTTCATAAATGCAAGAACATGTGCATGAGCAAACACACCAAACACATTTATTAAGTCATTTGTTAAATTTGGTACCTGGAAAAAAGATTTCTAAAGGATTACAGTTAGTAAGGGAAACTCTTATGTGAACATCAGATTGGAGAGGGGCCTGTGCAAGCTTTGCAAGCTTCAGCAACATCTCCACCAAAAGGGCGTAGAAGCATACAATTTACTCACTTTTTGTCCATTTTTTATCAGTTTTACTTACTGGATTTGGACTTTGTAGTACTACAATTACAGACTGTGGTCCATCTTTTTGTGGACTACAGTGCATATGTACACTTTACTCTGTTCTTTAAATTGTCAGGACACCAATATTATCACTACAGAGCATTATTTGGTTAGGGCATTATTCTTTGTCCAGCAGTGTATGGGTAAAAATCAGAACCTTAGTAATGAATGGAGCCAACTATTCAAATGTTTTTAATACTTCAAATAAATGAAAAAAATATACATATATATTTTCCATTTATTGAGAATACAAAAAACGTATTCTATTGTGGTATTGTGTTGTGGAATTAATTTTTAATGGAACTGTTTTTAAGACCGGTGAATTCTGTGTTTGAATAATCATTATTTAAGGATCAGGATTCTTGGGGAGTGTTATTTTCCAAAATAATATTGTAATTTATGGCGGTTATTGCTGATTTTAAATGTGTGGCTACATGAGTGCAATGGGGTAGGTACGAATAAGGACCAGAGACAGAACTTTACAGGCTCAGAAATTCATTAAAACACTTGTACAACACACATTAATCCATCCTCTTAGAGATGGATAGAATAGTATGCTTTATAATTAACGCATAGTCTCAAAATAGATTAATATTTACACCCCCTTCAGCAGTGTTACTGAGGTGTTTAAATTAAACTACAGCAGCACTGATGAACGAAAACCACCTCACAGCAGCAGATTCACTGCAGAATAGACCATAAACAACCACTAAAATTATACTTGTTCTGTGATGGTCCTGACCAAAAGAGCAGAGAGAACCAACAGGGGGCTAACATATACTTTGTATCAGTACCTTTCCAGTCTTATCATTAAAGACTGTAGTACATCTGCTATCTTTTTATGTATATATGGTAAATGGAGAAAATGTACAATGGTGCAAGAAGGTGGTGTGTCCAAACGTTTGACTGATACTGAATATTCCTAAAGCACAAAGTTTAGACTCTATGTTCTCTTGTTGCTGCATCAGCCCTTACTGGAACAAAAAAAAATCTAATTTCTCCTGTTAATAAGACTGTTTAGCATCAATTTATGAGTTATACTAAAAATAACATCCTTTTTAAAAAAAAAAGCCAAGATTACATTTATGCAACTGCAACGGTGTAAGACCAAAGCATATCATCGTTTTTTTTTTTTTTTTTTTTTTTTAAAATCGCTCTGTTTCTGATGCTCAAGACTTAACAATAAAAGTACTGTTTCCTAGTACAAGTAGCTCCCAGCATGCCTTGCCTGCGCCCAAGGGAAGGCCTAAACTGTGTGCTCATTCATTATCCCCCCCCCCCCCACAGCTGGGCCGCAGTGTCCTCTTTTCATTTGTCGCATAATTTTGTCTCTTTAAGGAATAAGTGCTTTTTACATATTTATATAAACAAGCATTAATTTAAATAATACATTTCAGTCAAATTACCTTTCCATTTAGGGTTGATTAGGGTTTGTAATTAAATAAAAAAAAAATGCAACAATCTGAAGTAATTACAGATTGTTTTAAAATTTGAATTCTTTCTAAACTGCATTTAAAATACAACTGCACAGAATGTTGGTAATGTGCAGTATAAACAAGGGAAAAAAATCCCTTTTGGGATTAATAAAAATTTAATCTTATATTACCCTAAAATTTACAGATTAGTAGTCCAGCAGTATGAGAACTAAACATGCTTTAAAATTTGATCACAATATTTTTTCATGCCTGAATGAATTTTTAATTGCACTTAGCTAGATAGAATTTTATGCAAATTAATATTAAATACTTAAGAAATTTCCATAAAAATGGAAAACATTTGAAGAAGCCTAATCATTTTCAACAAGAGCACAAAGCCATCTTTATTTTTTTAATATCAACTTCAGATGCGTAGTTAATTTAAAAAATTTCTGACATCATTAAAAGCAACGCTATCCATACAGCAGCAGCAGAATTTTTTACAGAATAAATTTATAAACGATTCAAAATAATTTGGTGTATTTAGGCTAGATATTCAACTACGTTAAAGATGTCTGTGGACTAAGCGGTTTTGAAGAACAGATGTGGACCAATGCTTGGTGGCAAAATTGCTCAACCATTTTAACAATGTATGATTGTAAAACGTGCTATAAATAAATAAACTTGAACTTGACTTTTGATTGTCAAAGCTGCCACTGAGGCACATGCATGTATAGAGAAGACAAAAAACTTTTTGCTGAAAACCACACGTGTGCATTTAATTAAGACACAACTAAATTATATTAATTTGTGTAAAAAATATAAAAATTAAAATTGCATAAAACATGACCTATGACAAATTATTCAGAATTCACGGGACTGGTCCCATTTATGCATGCATGTGTCATAAGCACCGTTTTACAGATCTACAGCTGAATAACGAACATGAATACAAATAAAGGTTATCCATCTTGGATTTTAATGTCAGGGCTTATAGTGTAGTGGTGAGTGTGGCTTAACTTTGTTAGTGGTAATAATCTTAATGGACTTTGCATATTCTGAACATAAATGATAATTCAAATTTCACAGTCTGATTCAATAGAATATGTGCATCATGGAATCACACAGGAATCAATTTCCAGAAAAACCCAAGAAAAATCTGTTTTCCCAGACAAGCTTAAATGTTTCCCGGTTCGAATCCCCATCTGGATGGAGTTTCCATGTTCTCCCCGTGTCCGCGTGGGTTTCCTCCAGGTTCTCCGGTTTCCTCCCACAGTCCAAAAACATGGATCAAGTCAATTGAGTTCTCCAAATTGAGTGTGTCTGTGTGAGTGTGTGCCCAGCGATAGATCCTGTCCTGCGTGTATCTGCCCAGCGCCCGAAACGTTCTCCCCGGCTGGGCATGGGGAATTCTTTTCATGTCACTAAATGGATAGCTTAAATAGGCACAACATAGTACCTTTTGTGCATCACACTATATCTCATGCTCACAATAATACATACATAAAAATATAATACTAATGTCCCTTTTAGTAACATGCTTGATACTATTTTAGAGTAAAAATAAAGCTTGAAGTAAATAAAGAGAGGTCCTCTTCCTCTCTCTCTCGCTATATATATATATATATATATATATATATATATATAAAAGCATTCCTCCATAAATCTCAGTGTAATTCACTGTACATAGTAACATGCAGACACAGTTTTATAAAATTAATTACAATATCTATATTTTGCCTAATGGTAGACTAATGACTAATTTGCTGTTGTCATGGATAATAAAGAACACCAATTTTGTATCTTGGTTATGCAACATTTAGGTGCTAGTGTTAAAAAAATTTATACATAAAGTTAATCTATTGGCTTTCTTTAAATGCAGAATTAGCAGGCTGACGGCCAGATAAAAAAAAAAATAATAATAATTATTACCTGACAGGTGCGTTAGTATTTGCGCCAAGGCATGCTCTGCAAGGTGGTAGGCCTCTGCCACCCAGATATCGATTGCCTCAATCTCTCTGCTTAAAGAAATGTCTGAAAGGTGTTCATTTGGAAATGTCATGGAACTTGAGTCAGGTAACTGTGGCGAGGAGAACATAGCAGGCTGTGTTTGTGCATTCTTTAAAGACACCAAGATGTGTTCATTTTGAATATTGGTTTCATCCTCATCCTCTTGGTTGTTCTTAAGCAACTTTTGAGTACTGATCAGGACATTTTCCTGTCCCAGGTTCATGATTATAGTAGGAGGAGAATGGACAGTAGATTTTATTTTGTTAATTTGTTCTGTATCAGAGCTCTTAGATCGCTCATTCTGTTGAGATTTCAAACACTCTCTCATAAAATCCACAAAACTGTCTGTTGATTCTATTGTGGAAGATTCAGAGATTTCATGTTTGCTTGTGATTCCTGCTGAAATCTGTGAATCATACTGAATAAAATTTCCTTGTTCAGGATTAGTCAACACAAATTCTTCACTTTTATCATTGGTCTCAAAGTTAGAGATCTCTTCGGTGTTTGTACTTGGTGCATCATTGTTAAAATATATAAATGAAACAGGAGTATCCTCCAGAACACAAGACAATTCAGCTGCTGGGAGAGTTGTGAAATCCTCCTGGGTCATCAAGGAACAACTGCTTGATTCAGGTATTGCCCGTTTATTCTCAGCATTGACATTCTCTTCCTTAAAATTAAGATCTGCTTTTTGATTTTGTAAACGCAGAGCATCCAGAGAAAAATGTAAATCATTCGCAGATGAAGGCTCAAGTACTGTATTACAATTTAGCTCATTTTCCCTATAAAGTTTGTTCAATTCAACAACCATAGTTTCTTCACATAACACTTCAGCAAGCTTGATGCTATTCTGATTGTCCTGATGGTAGTCTGATACAAATAATTTATTAATATCATCATTTTCAATAAACTGGTGTTTTGATGTGAGATCTTCACAGATATGTTTGAAATTTGAATCCATGTTGTTGGATTCAACACTATTTGAAATATCCTCATAAATAAGAGACGGGTCAAGTAAGGTTTCTTCCATCTTGTTTGTTTGCTCGAGATCAGTGGAAACTGTTATGGAATTTTCATTTGCATCGTGAGATGCTGAATTTTGTGATTGATCCAAAGCTGCCTGTTTAAATGTTTCTTCATCAAGTTCATTCTTGGAATTTTGTTCAAGTAAATTCTTAAAAACTGAATCATTAATGTTAGCCTGTAAAGGGATGTCATGAGTTTTTAAAGGAAGCTCAGTAATAACAGATTTTAACTCCTCTGAATGCTCATTAGAAATATGTGACACCTCCTTCTTAGACAACTCTTCAGTCATCTGAAATTTCCACTCTTCATCTTCCTCTTCCATTTCATAATCACTAAGAACCTGCTCCTCTGTCTCAATTACATTAATAATTGGAACCTGGATAGCTTGTTTCTTTGGTTCTTGTAGAAGTCCCTGCTTTTTTGAAGGTGATTCAAATTTAATAGCATCAGTGTCTGCAACATTGCAATGATCGTATACATAACCGATTACTGTATCATCAGATTCACCAGAGCTGTCAACTTCCATCTGCAGAGGCACTGTGCTCCCATCAAGAACCTCACTCTTTTGATTTTGGGTTGAATTTATCTGGGAAACAGGTTCCAGAGACATCACGGGATCAGACTCAAATCCAGCAGGAGGTGCTGCGGGTGCATTTTCTTTAAAATCCTTACATTCACAATGGTTTGATGGGTTTTGTAAATCCATATCAGATTTTTCTGGGTTTCCTGTCATGTAGGCTTCTGGTAAAAATCGAAGATCAAATTCTGCCTCTTCCTCAACACGGTCTTGCTTGGACTGATCATTTACATGAGTAGTTATTTCAATTGGGTTATCCAAAAATTCATTAGGTACATTGACAAAAGCTTCTGCACCATCTGTTACATTCGTATGTTGACTTTTTCCTTCTTCACATTCTTCAATTATAGAAGAATATCCTTTTTCATTAAAATTAGTCTCTTCAATACTGAAGTTAGGTGCCGGAGGCATGTGCACTCTCATCCAGTCAGTTGTATCTTCAAAATCATTCCCACGCCCAGCTTCACCAATATTTTCAAATGGTGACTCTGGAGAATCTTGTTTGGTCATTGTAGATATCTTCTTAACAGATAAATTAGCAGGGAAACCTTCAGTAGAGGACTTTCCATGGGGGCGGTCTCTAAAATGAGAAAGTGCTCCATCACTCCAATCCAAATTATTCTGTTTTGCAGCTAAAGCTTCCAAAGCTTTGATTCTCTCAGAAACAGGGGGCACCTTTATGGGAAATGTATCATCCATTTGAGATAAGCATGATGACTCAAAATGGTCCTGTGACTCATTAAAGCTGTCATTTTTGTTTTCAACCAATTCACCTCCATAACTTACAGGAGAGAATGAACCTATTTGAGAGGAAAAACAAGGTGATGTGGCCACAGTATCCGAACGCTGGTTTGTGGCCAAAGCCACTCTTTTGTCTGCATCCATTAAAAAATGTCCACAGAAAAGAAGAAGGTAGGGGGAAAGAAAAATCAAGGCAAAATCCATATAAATACAGACATGCTTAGGAGTTGGGTAATTCTTGCTGCTTATGTACAGTGCCTATTGAAAATGACCATATCCCTTTAAAAGAGTAGTCTTTATAAAACTGAAATCAGAGATGCAAACCACACACATATACCCCCAATGTCTCCAAGTATTGTGAATCTAATTCAGAAAAATATTCAATGTAAAGTTTTTAAAACTTTTTCTGTAGATCAAGGCAAAATTAGAAACAGTCCTGTGATAAGATAAAGCAAAAATATATATTTCTGAACCAAAGCTAACTTAAAATAATCAGAAATTTGTCCTGTGATTTGTCCTTTTTTCATTTTTGGAAACCAAGGACTGTTGTGTAAAAAGGATAGGGACCAGCTAGCTTGTTACCAGAGGACAGTTGAAAAGCTCATATCTCTGGAAGGTGTGGTGGTTGGGTTAGTGCCATTAGTGCGTTTGGCTTCTCAAAAATCTGGAAAAATACCATAATTGCTAAAAACTACACTGAGGTTTAAGAGCAACATTTGCTACCATCCACAATATGTCCATTTCAGGGAAGGCCATTTAAAGTAAAACAATGTTGTCCATGTGCTGAACTCATCTGACTGTAGTCCAGACCTTTCATCAATTAAAAAAGAATTGGCGAAGTGAAAAAGAAAAATCAGTCAATGAAAGCTCAGGACTATTAGGCAGCTAAAACATAGACAAGAACAAAATCTCTATTGCAATTAGGGCTACAACTAACGATTATTTTCATAATTGATTAATCGGTCGATTATTTTTTTGATTAATCGCTGAATCGGATAAATAAATAAAAAAATCCAATGTCATTACATTTATTTACTTAAGACGCTTTTATCCAAAGCAACTTACAAATGAGTACACCACAAGTCGGTAGTTATGAAGAGCACCAGCTACACTGTAGAATTATTAAGCAGGTCAATAAATGTCTGGTTTTATTTACAGTACGAGTTTAAGTCATCCAATTAGCCCAAAGAACAATTAAACACAAACCTCACACACACTGGTACAATATGTAGCATAGTGTGAACAAAATACTAAATTACACAAATATGAGTCACTCTAATATGTTATTCCCCTCTAAATGCAACTCATCCTCCATCACTCCCATAGAGGGCATATTTTGTCAAAAAATCAAAACGTGAGGCTTAATCATTAATTACCTTTGTTTAGAAGTTGTATGTATTTAAACACGGCTTAAGATAATTAAAAAATATATATAAAGTAACACACGTTCTCCATCACTGTTATCCAGTTAACAACCAAAAACAGCATGAAGCGTGCTCTGCGTTCTCATAGTGAGTGCACCGTTACGTTGATTCACTACTAAACTAAAGAAACTTGTGATGTTGTAATGATTTAATCTGCTGTTCAGCTCATCCTCATCGGTGACTCCAGCATGTTTAGTTTTAGGTGGTGTATCATCACCATGGTGCTCCGTGCAGGTCCATTCATTTTCGCAAAGCTCGCATGTTACATGTTCTTTATTTGTGTGAAGCGTGCAGTGCTCCCACAGTTTTGAACGAAAGTTTTTTTTCCTGCGTTGGCGGTGTTTCATTTGTACAATTTATCAACTTGTTCTGTTTAACCCGCTATTTTTTTTCCAGCGTTATTGAAGCGCTCGACACTTGTTGTTGCAGCCCTAATTGCAACACTCCAGAAACTGGTCTAATCAAAAATTTTCCATAACATGTTAAAATGTCTTATTTTAAAGATCTGATATTTTGTTCACATTCTTTTGGGTACATATTTAATATAGCATCCCAACTTTTTTTTGTTTTATTGTAACTATAACAAGGTCTAATGTATAGAAGTGATGGATTACCAAATCTATATATATTAGGGGTGCGAATATCTCAGTGTCTGGCAATTCGATTCGATTACGATTTTTGAGGTCACGATTCGATTCAGAATCGATTTTCAATTCAAAAACGATTTTCGATTCAGAATACATTCTTCAGATCAAATGCTCTTTAAATTTTGTTTAAATTATGTGATTGACAAGATAAAACGACGATGTAAACAAATGGAACATTTATTTAAAACAATACTTTCAGGTTCTGTCCTGTATCAAATCTTTTTGCATCATTTTATATTTATACAAAAAAATAGGATTGTGCTAAATTAAAATTAGCAGTGTTAGATTCGCTTAGCTGCCTGTTTTTTTTTTTTTTTTTTTTACATAAAAAATATCAATGAACAAATAATTCAAAATATATTAATACCAAAGTTTTGATGGTGCATTAGCCTTTAATTGAAACTAAAATACAATCTTTACAGTCACGGTGCATTAAAGATTTGCAGAATCTAAAAACTTAACATAAAAAAAAAAATACATACTTCAGTCTTTTTTAACTATTACAGCACCAACATTAGCTACATTTTTAAAACTTAACTTTAAATATTAAATATATTTTTCAACTTTTCAACCTCTTTCATCTCAGGGTGACATCGCGCCAAACGGGCTTCACGCATTCGCCATGTTTCCAAAATACCTCGATTTCATTTTACACTCGTTGTAAACAGTTGTTCATGTCGAGCTCTCTTCTCTCTCTCTCGAATCGCGCTCTCCCCTGCTCCATGCTTCCAGTTAGCATGAACTAGCATGCTAGCGAACTACAACGGGAGCTGGTTAACAAGCTTGCTGTGCGGTGGCCGAGCGGATCCGTAATGCGATATGCAGTACATTCGGGAGGGGGCGCCAAAAAAAATAAAACACCACATTTTTTAAAAATCGATTCCGAATCGGGGCAACACGGTGGCTTAGTGGTTAGCACATTCGCCTCTCAGCGCTAGGGATTCCATGTTCTCCCCGTGTCTGCGTGGGTTTCCTCTGGGTTCTCCGGTTTCCTCCCACAGTCCAAAAACATGGATCAAGTTAATTGAATTCTCAAAATTGCCCCATTTAGAGTGTTTGTGTGAGTGAGCGTGTGCCCAGCGATGGATTGGCGCCCTGTCCTGGGTCTATCTGCCCAGCGCCCGAGACGTTCTCCCCTGGATGGGCATGGGGAACCCCACTGCGATAAGCGGGAGATAATGAATGAATGAATGAAGGATTCCAAATCGCCTGGACTACAAATCGCGATTCATCGAAAAAAGATTCTTTTTCTGCACCCCTTATGTGTTATATATATATATATATATATATATATATATATATATATATATATATATATATATATACACACACACACACACACACACACTTAACAGTATTTTTTTAATCTAAAAAAATAAGAATGCCTTCACTTCATTTAATTTCAACTGAGCTGAGAATTCAGAGAGCATATGACTATTTTCAGTAGGCACTGGTAAAGATATTTTGACTTAATTATGTCTAATATTTTGAATTAGCCTTTTTTTAGGTCCATACATTTGATCCAAACTCAGGGCTCACACAACTTTAAAAATCAGTATTTAAACTTCCACTTATTACAACAGTATTACTATTAGCTTCCATCCAAAGCAGTCATGCATGTTTTTATGGCTTATATTTTCATTTTCTACATGCCACTTAAAATGCATTGCTTTAGTATCCTTTTAAGCATGCAGTCTCCAGCGATCATGGACAAAATCATAATAGACCTTCAACAGCATATATATAATGCTATACATAATATTATATATATTTACACTACGTGTCTTCTGGAGAGGGGTAAAGAAAAATATATATATGAAAATTTACATGAAAATGAACAGGATACGCAAAAAAAAAAAAAAAAAAAAAAAACTCTAGGTGTAATGCCAGATCGGTGGGCAAGTATATTTACAAATAATAGTTTTGATGAGTGAATAGTGCCGAGTGGACTAACAAAGCATGTAGTGAAACCTGTTACATAAAACATTATAGATGGACTACAATCTGTTATGTTCATGTTATGTTCTAGTTTTGTATTATATATATATATATATATATATATAAATATATAAATAAGAACACAGGTCAATTTTTTGGGATGCATCAAGCAGAGAAAACATAAGGAGATTTCTATAACTACTAAAATCTGGTAAAGAACTGAGAGTGGGAAAATGTGTTTTGAAAAAAAAAATCTTAAATGGCATAAACGGCTTCAATTTAGTGGGAAACAAAGATTGGACTCTGGAGCAGTGGAAAGTGGTGATGTTTTCTTATAAGTTCAGATTTACCCTGTTTAAAAGTGATTGGTGCATCAGGGTAAGAAGAAAGAAGGCTGGAGTGATGCACCCATCATGCCTAGCGCATACTATACAAGCCTGTGTGGGCCAATGTTGTTGAGCAACATTATGTGACTCAAGCATGAAGTCATTGGACTATCTGAAAATACTTTACAACCAAGCTATTCCATTAATGTTTTTTTTTCTTTCCTGATGGTATAGGCATTTTCCAAGATAATAATGTCAGAATTAATTTAACTTAAAATGTGGTTCAGGGAACTGGGAACATTTTCACACATAGAATGGCCACCAGTCTGTTACAATAATGCACCCTGAAGGCAAAAAAGTTGTAGCTTTGCAGAATTTTGTGTAAACGATGCCACAGCGAATACATCCCATGATCAAAGCTACAGGCATTCCAAAGAAATATTAGTGAGTGATATTTTTTTTGGCTAGGCAGTGGGTGTATGCAAGTACATGTCTTTTAAAGTGTATTTAAATTTTAAGTAAGGAAACATTAAGCTGTCAGAGTCAATTAATACGAAGGTATTATGTAACCACTCTTATTTTAAAACCCAGGCATTGGCAATAATTAATTTACAAAAAATGCAAAACTAGTATATATTTCTTTTACATTTTATTGTGTGCATTGTTCATAAAGTGTTTTTAAATACAACTCAAACATAAAACTAGTCTGTTGTAAAGGGTAATGGTAATGCATACAAATAAAAATACATGCCGCAAAATGTCATAACGCACAAGCTAGGTGCAGCCTCAGCCATGGAGAAAATAGGCAAGGGTAGGCATCCTTTTGGTTGATCCCTCCCCAGAGTCACTTCTGCCAGTTGTACCAGTATACTGAAAATTCTACACAAAGCTAGTGGTAAAAGGAGGAAAATTAAAGACAAGATTCTTCAAACATAACAAGCTGATCCAATTTAAAATTCTATTCTCATACAAAAGAAACTTTTAATGCATCTTAAAATAAGGTGTCAATCTTGTAATTATCCTAGATCCAAAGCAATAAATAAAACAAGTTTAATTAAATAAAATTTCTTGCATATATAAGGGCTCTCATGATCAAAAATCCACAAAGATTTATACTTATATACAACTCCAGGTACCAGGGAATCTCAAATTCCAAAAGACCTAACTGAAATCTTTAGGCAAGACAAACTCAAGTTTGACAATTGCCATAGCTTTTATGAAATTGTTGACAGCTTTGGTCACATTCCTGTCCTGCAGTCATTAATTCACTGTCCCATAAGTGGAGTCCTTTCTCTTCAATGCAGTTTTGGTGTAAATACCTATTCTGGTATCTGAAGAAGGGTACTTCAGAGAGGGATTGAAGGCACTATAGCAGCAGTTGTGCATACATAAAATAGATGGGAAAGAAGACAAAAACGAAAAAGAAAAAAAAAGGAGATGAACAGCATAAGAAAACGAAACACTTGCCTTGAGGAGACTGAATGAAAGATACGGTAGAAGAGGGAAAAAAGGAATCTGAAAAAATAATAGGACATAAGAATGAGATAAAAGGAGAGTTAATATAACTCTATAAATTTGAAAATGAAGGACAGTAATGCAGTATTCCAATCCCAGCTTACCCGTCTTATTTCTATCTATAAGATCAACCATACCACAAGACAATATTAGCATAGTTCAGTTTAGATTTTTAGACATTTTCTAGCTACATTACAGAGTCTATGATTAACATCAACATTTATTTTAATTATAATTCACTGTACAACAAAAAAAGTAAGATACCACCATTGGTAAAGAAACAAAAATAAATTCAAACAACGATCAAGCTCTTACAAGCCATTACACCTCAGGAAAAAGCAGGTTAGTCTTGTAATGACATACATGAGATTGACAACATTGCCTGTTTATCCATCTATTAATTAGGACAAACTGAACTGGCTAGTTTAAAACTGCATACCAGTCAGACAACATTCCCATCTCACCCTTTCACTACAGGACACACCTAGGGCCACCCTATGCATCATCCGGTTTCACTTGCACACACCCCAGAACACCTGAGAAACAGTATACTATCTGGTACAGTTTGAAACAGTTTTAAAAATTTCACTAAGTATTGTGGCTGCTATTGATTTGACATTTATGTAATGCACATTTTCCAATTTTTGAATTTTCAGTTTTTGTTTATAAATCACATGTGCTTTTAAATACATCAACATTACCAAAAAAAGACACGCCACACCCATAAACACAGTGGTAAATGCACCAGAAAAACAAGAAGAAACAATAAAAACACACATACATACTTACACACACGCAAAAAAATATATATAAATATATTATATTATATATATTAAAAAAATGAGCAGAGATATGATCATTCCTGGTTCTGGTGGTACACTGGCCTGAACTAATCGTCCTGCTTTAATACTCCCACTTCAAATAATACATAATAGATCATTAATTAGCTAGTGCATCAAATCAGTTGTTTGGGAATTGGGAAAAAAGCAACTCAAACCTTTCAAAGCTGACCGTTATTAAAACAATATGACATGCATTATTGTGAAGAATTATGAGAAAGAGGTGTTGTTAGTTACGACGCATTGCGGAATGCCACTACACCTCTTTACCCATGTTTCACAAAAATGCACAACCTCTCGTGCCTTATTGCTTTAAAAATGGTCAGCTTTGAAAGTTGAAAAAACATTTTCCCACAGTAGCTACTTCAGGTCTTTGCAACAGGAGTTTTTTTTCATGGTTTTTATTTGAAAAAGAGACACAGAACTATGATAAGTATCGTTGATGACAGAGCTGCAATCAAAATCAAATGCTGATCTTGAGTGTGAATGATGGGTGGCACCAGGAAAGAAGGTGAAGTAATGGAGCGCACCAGTGGTTTGTGTATAAACTTTCTATGTCTGTACAGGGAGTTAAAGAGCAGCAAGAGAAAGCAAAAAGATGGTGGAAGCACACTGAAATTTTCACTACATATTAATATCTGTCTACAGCTCCACCAGTCAGTCTTAATTCTGAATGTTGCTAATGAACATCATGCTTTCAGTCTGGCCAGTGCCATTTCCACTTTTCATTGTGTATAGGTGCTACACTGGTTCCAAATCCCAAGACAATCTGGACATCACACAGCCCGACCAGAACCAGCAGGCATGTAAGGTGTCTTCCAATTAAAAGGTCAGGGTTAATCTGGGGTAGTGATCGACTGAGATGGGTTTTTTAATGGCCGATGCCGATATTTAGATGACAGAAGTGGCCGATGGCCGATATATAAAGCCGATATTACCAGTTTTTATTGCAACTAATAAAGTACAATAATAATAATAATAATAATAATAATAATAAACAAGACACAAAAGTAGTCACAGTTTATCACTGTCTACTAATGTAGAGAGCAATATTAAAAACATACAACTTTAAATTACACATTATTAATTAAAGTGTCAGTGTATCTAAACATAAGCAGATTTAGAATGAACATTTATTGATGAACATTTCACAATGCACACAGAACATTGAATGAACTTTTTGAACTAATGAGCCAATTTAGCTAATTTAGATAAATAAATAAAATATTAACAAACAAATATTGTAGTTTGTAGTGTGAAAAAAAGTACTTATTTGAATATCTCAAGAAAGAAAATTAATGAACTAAACTTGAACTAGTTCAGAAAAGCTGTAAACTGGCACAACACTGCCTGTAAGCTAGAGTCAGTTAGTGCTAGCGATATATAGCGTTAGCTAGCCAGTTTAACAAAATCACCCTAATTATACAGTCAGTAAACACTGTATATGTTACAAATAGCATCCCGGAACATTATTATAGCGTTAGCTAGCGCTATTTAGTATTAGTTGGCCAGTTTAGCTGTTCAATTGGTTGCTAAGGTTACAGTTCCAAATAAAACTATTGCCATTTTCTCTCTAAATAACATAATCGCTCTAATTATGCAGACAGTAAACACTTTATACATTACAAAGAGCAGCCAGTAACAAATACTGAGAGTTGAAAGAGAAACCGTTTTCTCTTATGAGGCGTAGAGAAGTTTCAAAACACCAATCCATTCCCTTGAGCATTGAGTGACGTTCTGCCAGAAGACCACTAGGGGCCACTCTAAGCAAAAGTTAGATCAAATGACTGTATTCAGTCATTGAGCCAGAATGACGGAGCTGCCCACAGCGTTGCCTGTAGGCATTGTTTAAATATCGGCCTTGTGCCCTCATATATTGGCCCCGATTAATCGGCCGGCCGATCAATCGGTTGATCACTAGTCTGGGGCAGGGGTGCCCACACTTTTCTGGCCAGAGATCTATTTTCCATTGGACAGGTCATCGAGATCTACCTCAATCTCTATTTTTTAGGCTTTTATATTGAAACCTGTTTACACACATCATGTTAGTATTGTCGAATCTGTTAGAATTGCTCTTTTTTTTAAACACATTCCAGCAAAAAGCATGGAGAAAACCTGATTTTAGTACACCCAAACACACAGTATACAGCACAAATTTAAAACAATCACTGTAACATAATCACATTTCCCCAAACAGAACATCCATCCATCCATCCATCATCTTCCGCTTTATCCTCTATTAGGGTCGCGGGGGGGGCTCCCCATGCCCATCCAGGGGAGAACGCAACAAACACACTCTATATGGGGCAATTTGGAGAATTCAATTGACTTGATCCATGTTTTTGGACTGTGGGAAGAAACCGGAGAACCTGGAGGAAAGCCATGTGGACACGGGGAGAACATGGAAACTCCACCCAGATTGGGATTCAAACTGGGAATCCCTAGCGCTGAGAGGAGAACATGCTAAACCACTAAACCACCGTGCTGACCCCAAACAGAACATGAACATTAATACAAGCAAATGCATTTTGAGTTTGACATTGTAAAAACGTTCACCCCCCCACTCTAAATGAAAGTGGAACATTTTAGTTCTTTTGGAGCAAAGTCCTTCACTTGTCTTGTCAGTCAAATAAAATGTAAAAACACAAACAGAAACTGTCTAATGGAGATGATTCTCAAGGCAGCAATAAACATTTTTTTTTACTCAAACCTCCATCGCAGTCTACCTGACACCCCTTCGCGATCAACCGATCGACATATTGAGCACCCCTGGTCTGGGGCAAATGAAGGACAGAAAAAGAAGAGGTCTTTCCTCTTTCCTCCTTCCCAATTTCCTTAAGTGTTTGACCCACTCTGGTATATTTTTGTTAATTTGTTTAATGCCACATATACACAGTCAGGTTATGTACAAGCAGGGCAGTGATCTTAATTTTTTTTTTTGTGGTGTCACTCCAATGCAACAAACTCCATCATCTGTGTGTATCATCTTATGCTAGTGCGAGTCACCAACAATCTATACCCAAGAATGGAGTTTGTTGCTTTTATATATATATATATATATATATATATATATATATATATATATATATATATATATATATATATATATATGCAATATCTGTCTGAAGTTCCAATGGCCAACAAAAAAGCTAGATGTTATTAAAAATACTAGGGCTGCAACTAATGATTTTTTTTTGATCATCGGTCGATTATTTTTTCGATTAATCGATGAATCGGATAAAAAAAAATTTTTTAATTTTTTAAATGTCTCGTGTACTTTTATCCAAAGCAACTTACAAATGAGAACATCACAAGTCAGAAGTTATGAAGAAAACAAACTACACTGTAGAATTATTAAGCAGGTCAATACATGTCTGGTTTTATTTACAGTTTGAGTTTACGGCATCCAAGTAGCCCAAAATGCAATTAAACACACACTGACACAATATGTAGCACAGAGTGAAAAAAAAATACTAAATTACACAAATTTGAGTCACTCTAATGTTACCCAATTCCCTGTCATGAATGAAAAGCACAATGAAAGAAATAGTGCATCACATAAACATCCCTCACTTAACAAAAGTCAACTCCAAATAACACATGATACTCAGTTGCCCTCAGTAATGAACCAAATATTGTCTGTTCGGCATGCCTATTGGAAAAAAAAATTAACAAATGAACTAATTAACAATCAGCTATTGAAAAAAAATTATTACCAAATAGCCAATTAACGTAAAATACCTCTTGTGTGACATGTCAATTGGACACTGAGACATGTGCCTGCTTTGCACACTGTTCACAAGGCTTCCCATTTGTCTCGACCTGGGCTGAAAGCGGAGAAACTCTTTTGTAAATAGTCATACACTTGCGCTTCAGCATGACGTTTGCGGACTGACATGCAGTGCCAGGCACAGGGCCCTAGTACCTGCACATTTTATGGTACAATGAAGGTCATTTAAAAAGCAGGACATTTCCTCACTTAAAAAAAACCCAGGACGGGACAGGACATAAGGACATGTCCCGGGAAATACGGACGTATTCGTATAACGGACGTTAAGACACGTTCTCCATCACTGTCATTATCCAGTTAACAACCAAAAAACAGCATGAAGCGTGCTCTGCTGGTCTCATACGTTGCGCCTTTACGTTGATTCACTTCAAAACTAAAGAAACTCGGGATGTTGTAGTGATTTATCTGCTGTTCAGCTTCATCCTCATCTGTGTTTAGTTTCAGGTGGTGGATCATCACCGTGGTGCGCCGTGTTCGCAGAACTTGCATGTTCGACGTTCTTTATTTGTGTGAAGCGTGAAGCTCCCACGGTTTTGATTTAAACGAAAGCTTGTTTTCTGCATTGGCTGTGTTTCATTTGTACGATTTATAAACTTGTTTGGCAGACTCCGCCTCGTTCTGTTCAACCCGCTATTTTTTTTTCCAGCGTTATCGAAGCGCTGCAGGTGACGTAAGCGGTTACGACATCGCGAGTAATGTGGAAATTGCGCGACCCAAAATTCATTATCGACACTTCTCATAATCGATTTTTATCGATTTTATCGATTCGTTGTTGCAGCCCTAAAAAAAAAAACACATTTTGAATCTAGTCACACCTGTCCCCATTCATCAGTAGTCAAGGCATGCTGCAAATACTGTGTTTACATCCCTTCATAGTTCATCCTAGGAGATGCAAAATTCAGTGTTGTGCACTTTTTATAAACAGCACTAGTTGCTATATTACAATATTCTAAAATATTTTACAAAAGATTTAAATTCCTGAACATTCATTCATAATAGTATATAATACAATTTACATTACAGATAAACTTTTGTCAGGACTTATCTTACAGAATTCATTACAATTAGAGAATTTATTTTATTGAACACATCATTAAGAGCTACAACACCTATTCTCATAAATAATTAGACATCTATTAATTAATTTTAATAAATGATTAGTCAAATTTTAAAAGAGTACAAGTTAATAGGATCTAATTTCAGCTTCTTAATTATCTTTGTTATTTACTGCTCTGACAGCAAACTAAATATTTATGGAGTGTTAGATTTGGGAACATCTGTTTGAGCTGTCTTTGATTAATGATTTCTAACTTTTTGTACATCAAACTACATAATCAATTAATTGTTAAAATAATTAACAATAATTAAAATCTTTGGTTGTAGCCCTAACCTATTAGTCATATTTTCAAATTGACAAAATTATATTTTTCATACATATTAAGTTATAACTACGCAATAATCAATGTATAGAAAAGTTTATAAAATCTGTTCTTATACATAGTACTACTATAATAGTGAAATTACACAAAGTAAATGTGTAATTCTGATTATCTAAAGCAAAGAATTTTAAGCTTTTTTTTCACTTGTCTTGTAAAGTCCAAAGTGTAAGTTTCACAATCTAAAAGAAATATCTATAACATTTGTTGTAAATGCACTTTCACGCAAAAAGATTTGGGGTTTGTGACCAAGTGATCTCATACAGTGCCACCAAATCATTTTCGCGTTTGCTGTTAAGTCACAATAAGACAAACTACATAGGCTTAAACACTAACTTCTATCAGTTGTGGAAATGTTTATTCATGGTTCTTACAAAACATCAGGGACCTATTGCACGAAGTGAGCCGACCCAGTAAGTTGGGCTTTGTAAGTCGAGTCTGGCTTATCTCGCTCAAATTTAGTTCGACAAAAGAGGCTTAAGCCACTCAGTTACTATAGCAACACATCCATTCGAATAAACCTGCTCAATAACAGGCTAGCGTTGATGCTTAGCCTAGCTGGAGTCCCTCTATTGGCTGAGCCATGTGCTATTGTCTTACTGGCTGGAAAATAAAAAGGAGGAATAAGTTTCCACCGCTGTTCTATCCAATACATTGCTGTGGATGTAGCATATTAGATAATATCTTTATACATTTAATAGTACTGTTTCAAAGTATTAATTTGGAGGTATTTCATATGTTTCATTTTATGTTTCTGCACATTTCAAATTATTGGTTTAATCTTAACAAATTCAGGTCGGTGTAAAATGGATTACAGTGTCTCGCAGTTATGGGCCACAAAGGTACATCAGCATAAACTCTATCATAGAACAAAGTTTATTAGATTACATTGAACTGAGTACATTAGGGGAATTTTTTTTCTTAGATATATCTTTATACCTCCTGTTTTGTGATCAAAAGTGATTCTACAAGTTATATCACTTGCAATTCATATATGTTCAAAATTTGTTCACTATAAATAATGTAAAGTTTAATTTAACTTGGTGCAAAATGTAAGTGGATCACAACTTATTTAGGCACTACAAATTCAGAAGACATAGTATTGTACATCTCTGTAAATTATTTGAGCCATATGTTAAAAACAACTGGACGTAGTAAAGCTCTTACCAAACCACATTTCTTTATACAGTCAGGGATACAGAACTAATATATGGCATTTTATATTTTCCTGCACATTAGACTAATCAACTGGAACTTAATTTACAATTATGGAGTATATTTTTATATTTAATATTCACCTGCCACTGCATACTTTTAATATTACTCATGTAGCTTCCAAATCAGGATAATATTAATTAATAATATAATTCATTTACAATAATACTTTTAAAATGCCAAAGAATTAACTAAATTATATGTTCAATCATTTAATCTGTCTGCAATATTCTTCCAGGCAGTTTTTCATATATTTTTATTGCCTTTTTGAATATTGATTACTGAGGCTGTTTAAATACTATGTGCATACGCAAGAGCACATAAGCTTGGCTTGAATGAGTGGGAACAGGTTTCATCTGGAAGTGAACTGTTTGGCTAACTCAACCGAGGCTTACTCAAACAAGTGACTCTCACATAAGCTTGCTTGGGGACTAAGCCCCAGGTTTGAAAAAATTATATCTAATAATGAAAAAAAAATGCATTACAAAATGTTTATTTTAAAAAAATGCATTACAAAATGTTTATTTTAGACTCCACCACATATGTAATTAAAGCATTAAACTAGGTTAGATGTTTTAACATTTTACTTTGAAATAAACATTACTATTCAGGATGTGCTGTTTTTTTCATGATGTTTAGTGATTCTGCATTAATGTCCAACTGATAACCAACCAATTGTCATCTACTGCCTGCAAACAGGAGGGGACAATTACTTTTTGGTAAAACTGAGCACACCATTAGCTGTTACAAAACCTGTACAGCATGTCTTACAGGGCCATATCAACATGGCAAGCCACCTCATGTTTAAGCCAAAGCAGAGGAGTTTAAATTCACCCAAGTTGTGAGTACTGAAGTACTGTTTGTCACCTCTGAGTGTCACCAACAATATTTGTATACACTATTTTATGACCATGTTTCTTAATAAGAAATGGTGATACATCGCTATGTATTTAAACATGTTATCTTTTCGCATTATCAACAGAACGAATGAATAAGATAATAATAATAAATAAGATTTAGCTATTCCAATACAAAACACCATACAAGCCAGTGCGTTTGAATTGGTTATAGCAGGTTACAAAGCGCGCTTTTATATAATTAGGCTATAATTGGGATACATGGATTTTGAGGTTACAAGCCTCTCGGGCTAATTAAACGAGGCCACTCATACTATTTATACCGACATAAAGTAGACTGGAATAGAAGTGTGCTCAAGAAAGCTGCTCTGTCCATGTCGACATCTTCCTCAAAAGCTGTGTATCACTTACAGTTTCAAATTGGCTATTGTGTCTACAATTTCGTGCACAGTTAAACCCACTGTGTTGTTGGTTCAAATCAACACGCAGCCCCTTTAAGAGATGTTTGGTTGGGTTTTGCCCTCGGCACCGCAGTGCAGATCGGAGGCCAGATCACGCACAGAAAATGTGTCAGCGTTTAAGTCGGGCCTAAAGGCAAAAGTTGTGTCGGATTTTTATATTGACGATGTCAACAATGTGTTGACTTGAAACGGTGTGCCAACGAAGTCCGCTTCAGACCGAAACAGTCTTGCTACGCAGATAACGTCACGGAGTACAAGTGAAATATCAGTTTACTGCGATAACGCGAGATCGCGAAAAAAGACGACACAGTATAAAACACGACACAACAAATATTACAAAAAACAAAGTACAAAACACGTAAAGCTACACTCTGCCTGCAGCAGTTATGGTTAGGTGCGATGTGTACGAATGCTCAAAGAACTGATTCTTGATATCTTACCGGAAACCTTAGAATCTTTGGAGCGTCCATCATTCAGCCCCTGAGAGGACGATATCTGCTGAGACTGTGTCACCGGATCAGACATGTTTGGACGATGATGATTATTCGGCAAATAGTGTGGTAAACACAGCTGTAACAAATCGTTAGCAATGTTCCTCTTCTTACTCTCTAAGCTTGCCTAATACGCTTCAAGCTTCTACGAGACCCAAAGACACTGCGCGCACGCAAGTGCAGCTTTTTAACTGTGCGCAATAAAGGGGTGGTCAGAGGTATAAAAAAGGGCGGGGAAACGAGGGAAACAAACTGGTTTATTGGGGTGAGAGGTTGTCTGCTTTAAAGCTGCAGTATCTGGGCTTTGCTTAAAATATGTGAATCTCCTGCTCTAAATCGTGAAACACACAGTTAAATGTATTTGGGTGAACTTTGTAAATTAAGACATTGTTAACAATGGCTAATAATATAATGCATTGTTAACCTTGTGTGGCAGCGGCAAGACTTTTTTTTTTTACTTTATTTTATTTACCAGATAATACTTTGCGATTACCAAAACTAAGAGAGGAGTTTTATGTGGTCTGGGTGAGATATTAACTGATGTGTTCACACATAATGAAAATTTAACTGTGTTTCAAAGCAGTGTTTTTCAGTGTCTGTCGCTTTATCGTCGTCTTTTTCACGGTGTAAATTCCGAGTCTAGATTTTACAGAATGGAGATGTATTGCATATAGATTTTTTTTGTGATACGAGTTATAAATTACTTTTTTTCTTCAAATATTAAAATGTGTTATATTTTGGCAATGTTTTTGCTTTTTTCGAAAATTCACTGACTGAAGAGCAAAAGTGGTTTAACTAAAGTCAAGCACGACAGAAATGACTGAAGCTTGTATTTGTCAGCATGGACATTTTTCGTATTTCAAAGGGGCATGACAGAAAAAAAATTGTGAGCCACTGCTTTATAGCGAAATGTTGGTGTTATTTAACCTGGGCCCTGTGTTTTCTTCTTTTTGATTCCTATTAAATAAAATGTGATGGAGAACTCATCCCCATCCTTAGTTACTAATGATCTTTAAAAGTAGATTAAAGCATTTATTTAATCCCTGTACAACAAGGTGTGGAACTCAGCTTTATCTGTATTAGGTTGGTTATAAGAGATATTTAGTTTTGGCTATTCACCTCTTTACCAAATTTACCTAGTCCATAGAACAAGAAAATCGACAGGGCATTCTACTTACATTATATTTTTCATCTATCCACTTGTTAATGTTAATAATGACTTCTTGTGGCCCAAAGGCATGATGGGTGAAAGGTTTATGATGCAAAGAGAGAAAAGACTTAGAAAAGATTTATCGGGATACCGTTCCTGTTTTTTTTTTTTTTCAGGCTGAAATGTTACAATTTTATGAAATGAATCCTTTCTGTTTGACACGTCCACCTGTTTTCTGGTATCACACATATGAACCTATCACAGCAGGGCTGAAACCTTGGACATGACACCACTGGTACAGCTGATTCAGACCAGCAGAAGCAGGGAGGCTCAGACAGAGGACCATCAGGTTTGTTTAAAGAACACCATAAGTTTGTTCATAGAAATTCTATAAACTGGGAGAAATAAGTGGAGCCCCTGTTGTGCGCTTCCACAGGGTTCACCCCATTCAAATAATTGTTTGAATGCAAGCCATAGTGTTTCCTAGATGTCCTCTGAGAAAGTTCAATACCACAGTGACTGGAATAGCGCAGAGATGTTAGTCCACAAAACTGAAATTTACATTTAGAAATTTAGCAGACACTTTCATCTGAGGGCGGCACGATGGCTTAGTGGTTAGCACGTTTGCCTCTCAGCACTAGGGATTCCCGGTTCGAATCCCCATCTGGGTGGAGTTTCCATGTTCTGTCCGTGTCTGCGTGGGTTTCCTCCGGGTTCTCCGGTTTCCTCCCACAGTCCAAAAACATGGATCAAGTCAATTGAGTTCTCCAAATTGCCCCATATAGAGTGTGTGCGTGTCTGTGTGATTGAGTGTGTGCCCAGCGATGGATTGGCGCCCTGTCCTGGGTGTATCTGCCCAGCGCCCAAAACTTTCTCCCCTGGATGGGCATGGGGAACCGCCCCCGCGACCCTAATATAGGATAAAGCGGAAAATAATTGGATGGATGGACTTCCATCTGAAGTGACTTACAAATGAGAAAACAAAACAGGTCAATAGTTGAGGAGCAACCAGTTACACTGTAGAATTTTAGGTCTCAAAAACCACACAGGTACATAAACCTTTTAGTACTGACTTAAAATGTTTTTTTACTGACTTGGTTGCTGATGCCCATTTTGCATCATTGAGTTCTGTACGGGCGGCACGGTGGCTTAGTGGTTAGCACGTTCGCCTCTCAGCGCTAGGGATTCCCGGTTCGAATCCCCATCTGGGTGGAGTTTCCATGTTCTTCCCGTGTCTGCGTGGGTTTCCTCCGGGTTCTCCGGTTTCCTCCCACAGTCCAAAAACATGGATCAAGTTAATTGAATTCTCCAAATTGCCCCGTTTAGAGTGTGTCTGTGTGAGTGAGTGTATGCCCAGCGATGGATTGGCGCCCTGTCCTGGGTCTGTCTGCCCAGCGCCCGAGATGTTCTCCCCTGGATGGGCATGGGGAACCCCACCGCGACCCTAATAGAGGATAAGCGGAAGATAATGAATGAATGAATGAATGAATGAGTTCTGTACTCTTGCCACTAACACTGCAACCAGCATCTTTTGCTTCACCTTAGTGACCTTTTAAGACAAGGTCTGTCCACCATCTTATAGAAAAAGCATGCTACACCCCCCAAGTTCACATGGGTTTGTGGAAAACAAGTCTAAATACTCTTTGATCTGCTGAAAAACGTTGTATATGCCTGGTTTTATTTTTAGGCAAAAGACTAGGTAAGATGCATTTCTGACACAGGCCCTTTGTTCAGTAGATTTATCACTCCTGCTCAGCTGATGACACTGCAACCTTTCACACAGAAAAGATTTAGGGCATCTGCAAACTAACCTTCCCCTAATTTTTATAACGCATCCAATCAGCCAGCATTCTCCTCTTTCTCAAGTAACCCAACCGTCCACACAACTCTATTCCATCTTAACTCTTTCATTCCATTTGTTCCTCCATCACACCAGCACTCACAAACTTCATGAACTCACTTACCACTGGTACATTCCTAGATTCTTTCAAATAGGCTACAGTTAAACCTTTGTTTTTTTTTTTTTTTAATAAAACACTCAACCCAACTCTAGTGAAAAATATTTAGTTTTTTTGTTCCAAACAGTTTCTTTTTTAATCTGCCAAAACAACCTCTCAATCTTCCAGCTGCTTCACTTAGCTGAGGCTTCAGATGTCTCCAATCTGGCAAGCCAATCTTTTCTGAACTCCCAAATATTTTTGAGAATCAATATATTTCTGGCAGAGACTCATCAGGGATAAATGGGAATAGGCTGTAAAAGCCCAGGGAGTCTGTAAAAATGTCTTAATGCAAAACTAATTTTAACCACACACTGAAACACATATATGCACACTCTGGACCATTGTATTACCTAAATCTTGAAGAATACAGGAAGCTTACAGGTGAATCTTGCTTTTCATTTCTTACACATTTGTTCTTTAGGTTTTAATTCTGGTGTTTCACTGGAATATCCAAATACAACTGTCTTTTTAAAACCAATTTAGAGTGATATTTTCAATTGTTCCCTTGTTCCTTGAAAGGTCTGGTTGTGGTTAATTGTCCTGGTTGGCATAGAGAGTAAGGTTCTACTTATCTTTTCTTTAATATTTAGGCTTAGTCATTAACATGCATAGACAAATTAACCTTTGGGTGGAAAGTTGACATTTTATGGGAAGGACATTGACTAATACTCAGGCTTATTAAACAGTAGCTCAGATAATTAATTAGCAGATGCTTTTATCCAGTGACTTACAAGTATCCAACTTGCTGGTTGGGGTTGCTACTTTACAGAAGCCCTAGAGCAATGAGGGTTAAGGGCTCAAGGGCCCACACTTCATTAAACCTGTAATATGAACCCACAAAATTCAGGTTGAGACACCCTTTCTAATAAGCTATAACACTTTGAGATTTAAAAATGTCATAAAACATCTCTTAATTAAAAGAAACTATGACACAAAACCTTTAGGTTTCTTTCTTTTCAGGCAACATTCCAAATGTAACCAGAATTACTGAAGCTGATGCTTTAATCCAGGTCTGGGAGGAGATCCCTCAGGAGACCAACCACCACCTCATCAGGAGCATGCCTAGGCATTGTAGGGAGGTCATACAGGCACATGGAGGCCACACACAACACTGAGTATCATTTTGACTTGTTTTAAGGACATTACATCAAAGTTGTATCAGCCTGTGGTGTGTTTTTCACTTTAATTTTGATTCCAAATCTAGGACTCAATTGGTTAATAAATTTGATTTTCTTTGATGATTTTTGTGTGATCTTGTTCAACTTTCAACTTTGTACAGAACAAAGTATTCACAGAGAATATTACATTCATTCAGATCTAGGATGTGTTATTTGAGTGTTCCCTATTTTTTTTTTGAGCAGTGTATATTTGTGTTCGGCCCAAATGATCTTAATTAGTGTGACGTTAGGGTGTCTTTTCAGGAACTATGAAACCACAAACACAGACACGTGTACAATGCTTATCTGTTTTTTTAACAGCATAAATCTAGAGCTGACAAAGTTATGAAGTTATGACATAATGCAACCATGTCAGTCAAGTCCTTTTTGTAGCAGCTCACTGAATCTAGATTGACAATCTCAGATTGACTATAGTGACATTAATTACGTTTCTTCAAAAAAAGAGTTTATACATTAATATATAAGCTAGTAAAGATTTGTTTTACATACAGTATAAGACGTCAACATTACGGAGTTATTTCGTTTGTTATATATTACATTTTATTAGGTAGTGAATTATTTATAAAGCAAATGGGACGTAAATTTATATCACAATTTAACCAAATTATTTAACAGATTTTTGTATTAAACGTTATCGTTTTTGCTAAAAAAAAATATTGAGCAGCAATTTCACAGTTCCAAAACAACCAAACGTTTAATCGTTATTGCGTTATTTGAACGGGAAGTTATGAAGGGTTTCCGCTGGCGGTTTTGTGCCGCTGATCTGTAGTGGAAGTCAAGCTAACTTCAATGTGTAGTTCAGCACAGACGACGGATACATGGTATGTTAATCTGGTGTGTTTCCACCCTGTATGCGCGGCAAAAGTAAGGCACTAAACAAAAGCATGTGGACGTAATTTTCATCTTAGGTGTGTATGACCGACATTATTTTCATTGCTAGAGGAAGGAACACGAAAATAACAAAGATATTCAAATGTGTAAATACTTACATTTCATAGCAAAACTTGAATAAAATGATAGTTTTATCGTTGCTAGCGCGTATGCATAAATTGTTGTAGCTAACATGCTAACAGACTAAGGTCCATTCTGATGCGTGTGATTCAATGTAAACTTTCGATTAAACGTTAATATAATTTAATGGTCTGTTTACTTTACTGTCAGCCTTTAGGCTAACTCTAATGGGTCACGAGAAGAAGGTGACTGCACGTAGTGCAGAAAAACAAAAAGGTTAAGTAATTCTAACGACGTTTCGTGAAGCTAGGGCCGACTTTAAAAATAACGAATGGCAAAAATTATAGAACATTATATACATTATAGAAATGTTCAACAATGGATAATTGATATGGAATTATTAAGTTATTTATTATTATTATTTAATAAGCATTGATTAAAAAATCCAGTCATTTATCAGTAAATATCTCTGTGCATTTAGTAAATAAATAAAAGCAAACTTTTAGGGGTTTAAAGAAGTATTTCTTTTCAGCTCTGAAGGTAGCTGCTTAATACCATATCAAGTAAACCACTTTCCAAAGTATATTATACATATGTACATATGTGAAACATTAGATTTACCTTCACAGTCCTGTTATAGTTATGTCTGTTAAGAAATCAAAGCAATATGTTTAGTGCTCATTTTTATGTCTGCGAAAGGTGGAAGAAGTCTTGTCCTGAAAGCCAGCACCAAAAATGGGACTACGTTCTGCCCAAAAGAAGCTTTTTCCTCTACGAGGCATCGATGGAGTGGTCCAGTTGTTTGAGTATGAACTGGGAAATCCAGAGCCAGACTTGGCACTGCTTTCTTTGGTGCTGGGCTTTGTGGAACACTTTCTGGCGGTCAACCGTGTGGTACCTGTGAACATCCCTGGGGTGCGCTTTGAGCCGCTAAATGGTGACTGCCTCAACTCCTGCTTTCCAACAGTTGAGCTGAGCTTAATATCAGCACTGCACGAGCGATTTACAGCTCAGATCCGTGGAGCTGTGGACCTTTCACAGTATCGCAGGCCAGCGGCAGGCTCTAGCAGAGAACTGGTAAAGAAGGTTTCAGATGTGATATGGAACAGCCTTAGTCGGTCTTACTTTAAAGATAGAGCCCATATTCAGTCTCTCTTCAGTCTCATCACAGGTAAGAGTTTGTGCAAAACTTTTTGAAAAATTGTGAATGCTTGGTCTTTCTTTGTAGTGATATATCTTTGTTGAGACAGTTACATTTCATAACAAAACCTTCAATACATATGTAGTATTATAAAAGACAACAGGAAACAATATTAGTGTTTTTTTTATAATTGATATTTCATTTTGTGCTTTACTATTTTATTATTTGTTTTTTAATGTGCTCTTTCATTATAAAGTAAAATTTATAAAATATTAAATAAGTTAATGTAGTATGATTACACAAGCTTATTAAGTGGGACAGGGGCAGTAGGAATTTCTGTTGCGTTATTGTGTGATGTCCTAGGGTTAATACTGCACAATTAGTTTATGAATGCAATGCTGTAACTTTATTTTACTTTTTTATCATTACTGTTTAGGGAGCACAGTTTTATGCCAAGTATACCTATTAACCCCTTTCCGTTTGAAATGTATCCGTCTATCCATCATTTATCCTCTACTAGGGTTGTAAAGGGGGTTTCCCCCTGTCCATCCAGGGGAGAACATTTCAGGCACTGGGCAGATACACCCAGGACAGGGCGCCAATCTATTGCTGGGCACACACTCACTCACACAGACACACACTCTATATTGGGTAATTTGGAGAACTCAATTGACTTTGATCCATGTTTTTGGACTGTGGGAGGAAACCGGAGAACCCGGAGGAAACCCAAGCGGATACGGGGAGACCATGGAAACCACCCAGATAGGGATTCTAAACAGTAATCCCTAGCTGAGAGGTGAATGTGCTGAGAGGTAAACCCATTTAAAATGTAATGTTGTATAAAATTTTTAATTAACTGCAAGTTCCAAATATGGACAGGTGTTTTTAAATGGATGTTAATTAGCATTATGCTATTTTGGGAGTCATGACCAACATTGCTAACAATTTACACAGTCGTTTTCCACTGCTAAATTGTGTAAGGATCTTCCCAACTTTGTCCGTGATGCTAATAGATATTGCATCTTCAAGAAACAACAAAAAATATATTTTTTGGAAGCACATACTACATAAAAATAACACGTTAGAAGAAATCTTGGCATTGAAACTAAATTGGCTAATAATATTATAATGGGGTGACTTAGTGGTTAGCACGTTCGCCTCTCAGCGCTAGGGAATCCCAACCTAGTTTCCATGTTCTCCCTGTGTCCGCATGGGTTCTCCAGTTTCCTTCCACAGTCCAAAAACATGGATCAAGGTCAATTGAGTTCTCCAAATTACCCCATATAGAGTGTGTTTGTTTGTGTGTCTGTGTTAGTAATTGTGTGACCAATGATAGATTGGCACCCTGTACTGGGTGTCTCTGCCAAGCGCCAGAAACGTTCTCCGCTGGATGGGCATGGATGTTCTCCCACCTGCAACCCTAGTAGAGGATAAAGCGGAAGATAATGGATGGTGCAGTTGTGATGATTCATGCACAGTTTGGGATTGAGGTATATACGGTGTATGTAAAATTAGTGTAAAATTATAACACAGATATAAAATAGTATAAATAAAGTATTTAAACGTGTACCATGTATGATAAAATCATACATAGTGATCGACCGATATTGGTTTTTTAATGGCCGATGCAGATATTTAGACGAGAGAAGTGGCCGATGGTCGATATATAAAGCCGATATTACCAGGTTTTATTGCAGCTAATACAGTATAATAATAATAATAACTGCCCAGCGATAGATTGGCGCACTGTCCTGTGTGTATCTGCCCAGCGCCCGCACCGTTCCCCCCCCGGCGCGACCCTAATATAGGATAAAGCGATGGATGGATGGATAATAATAATAACAATAATAAACAAGACACAAAATCAGACAGTTTATCACTGTCTACTCTACCTTTTGTAATACAGAGAGCAATATTAAAAACATGCAACTTTAAATTACACATTATTAATTAAAGTTTGTGCTTATGTATGTACCTAAACAAAAGCAGATAGCAGCATTCGCAACATTTATTGATAAACATTGCACAATGCACACAGAACAACATTCAATGAACTTTTTAAACTAATGAGACAATTTAGCTAATTTACATAAATAAATAAAATATTAACAAATATTATAGTTTGTAGTGTGGAAAAAGTACTTATTTGAATATCTCAAGATAAAAATTAAATGAAGTTAACTTTGAACTAGTTCAGAATTAAAATTGTGAACATTGAACATGAAATGTTCACTTGAGCATGTACAGTGGGTTGCAAAAGTATTCATACCCCTTGAACTTTTTCATATTTTGTCACATTACAACCACAAACATAAATATATTTCACTGGAATTTAATGTGAAAGACCAACACAAAGTGGTATACAATTGTGAAGTGGAATGAAAGTTATACATGAATCAACAATTTTTTTACAAATAAAAAACTGAAAAGTGCGATGTGCAAAATTATTCAGCC
>JAFMOD010000446.1:439096-506671 GCA_019802435.1 Corydoras maculifer
TCAGGGGGGCTGAATAATTTTGCACATCGCACTTTTCAGTTTTTTATTTGTAAAAAAATTGTTGATTCATGTATAACTTTCATTCCACTTCACAATTGTATACCACTTTGTGTTGGTCTTTCACATTAAATTCCAGTGAAATATATTTATGTTTGTGGTTGTAATGTGACAAAATATGGAAAAGTTCAAGGGGTATGAATACTTTTGCAACCCACTGTATGAACTGAACTGAAGAACTAGTTCAGAAAAGCTGTGAACTGGCACAACACTGCCTGTAAACTAGCGTCAGTTAATGCTAGCGATATATAGCGTTAGCTAGCCAGTTTAACACTGTATATGTTACAAATAGCATCCCGGAACATTATTATAACGTTAGCTAGCGCTAATTACTATTAGTTGGCCAGTTTAGCTGTTCAATTGGCATTTTCTCCCTAAATAACATAATCGCTCTAATTATGCAGACAGTAAACACTTTATACATTACAAAGAGTAGTCAGCAACAAATACTGAGAGTTGAAAGAGAAACCGTTTTCTCTCAGTAGTGCAGTTTCAAAACACCAATCCATTCCCTTGAGCATTGATTGACGTTCTGCCGGAAAAACACTAGGGGCCACTCTAAGCAAAAGTTAAATCAAATGACTGTATTCAGTTATTGAGCCAGAACGACGGCGCTGTAGGCATTGTTTAAATATCGGCCTTGTGCACACATATATATGCCGATGCCGATTATCTAAAAATGCCAAAAATCGGCCCGAATTAATCGGCCGGCTGATCAATCGGTCGATCACTACCATATAATTATAGTACCCGTCTGCAGTTTCTTTTAGACACCTTGGTGACACTGCTGGAATGAGAATATTGCATCAACCAAATAATAACTGCTCGGTGGTGGTACTATTGGGGTCCTGACCAGTAAAGAACAGTAAAGGGGACCCACACAGTATGTACTGTAGTTCAGAAACATGATAAATTGAAGAACTAAAAAATTCTTCTTTAGGGTAAGTGGAACTGATAAAATAAATAATTTGTGGAGCAAAAAGTTAGCGTGTCCAAACCTTTGACTGGTAGTATATATAAAGTCCCAGTTATGCAATCAGTCAATCAATAAATTAAAACAAAAAATGAAAATACAGTGATATGCTATTAAACATCAAAATCTTAAAAAATACTGTAATGCAATACTTTGGTCATACTGCTTAGCCCTATGTTCAACATGCAGTTCATCTTAATATCAATGTTTAGGACTACAAATCAGTATTAACATCTTTTAATACAGAAGTAATGCCATAAGCAACCGGTGTAACGAGTGTAAATATATCACACTGCTTTGTGTTATTAGGCACAAAATTGGACAGTTCTGGTGTGGCATTTGCAGTGGTGGCGGCATGTCAAGTTTTGGGATTAAAGGACGTTCACTTGGCCTTATCTGAAGACCATGCTTGGGTTATCTTTGGAAAAGGTGGCGAGGAAACGGCTGAAGTCACATGGCATGGCAAGGGCAATGAAGATAGAAGAGGTCAAACTGTCAGTGCTGGAGTTAACGAGAGGGTCAGGCAAAGCACTTTCTTGATAGTGGTAGTGTCTTAGAATTTCCCTTTGTTATATAAAAGTAAAGTAAAGTAATATAAGGTCCTCTCTTTACTTGTTTTGTTTGATTCATGCCTGTGTAGAGCTGGTTGTATCTAAAAGGTTCCTACATGAAGTGTAATCGTAATATGGAGGTAGCATTCATGGTTTGTGCAGTAAACCCATCTTTAGATCTACATACTGACAGTTCGGAGCTGCTCCAACTCCAGCAGGTAAGATGCATACGTTGTATATAATTTGTGAAGGTAAACCAACAGATTTCTAATACTTGATTTACTTTGTTACAGAGGCTCCTTTGGCTCCTCTATGAGCGAGGGGATTTAGAAAGGTGAGTTTTAAAGTTTGTATACATTGTTTCATGCTTCGTTAAATTGTAGAGGTTCACTGAAATTAAGTTTTTTCACTACTGAATACAATAAATTATAGGATTTAAACTGCAATTTAATGACTTCAATAAAAAAAAAACATCCTACTTTGAGATGGCAAAATGAGCTAATGCTGCCCGGCATTAGTCAATGTACAGATGTGTATTATCAGAATTCCATTTTCCAAAATAGAAAAACTACCTGGTTCAGCAAAAAAACAATGAGGCCGTATTTGCATGACTGCAAAGTCACTAGTCTAACAGAAATCCCTATTCTGTCCATTAATTCTAATTGCTGCAGTGCTCCAGTAGTGTTATTGATGAGTTGGTGATACTGCAATTTGGTAAATAAGGGGAAAGGGGAAATAAGGCATTGTAATTAAGTAGTAGGGGGATGTAGATTTTTGACCGAAAACAGCATGTGACTCAGGCACTACTAACTAGAGCAGTATAACTAAAAGGAACAGAGACTGCAGATTGCTTAGTCAAGAATATCAGCATTTCATTGCTGCCCTTTCTTCTAATGTTGAGCTGGGTGAAAATGTGAAATGCCTATCCCAGATCATATTTAAATGCAAATGTAAATTGTTCTGTTTTTAATTTACTTGGTGTTCTGTAGAGACTCCTATTTATAATCCTATTTTCTGTCGATTCTTCTATTTATAATACTTTTCTCTCCCTAATGGTGTTTTGGATTAGTTCATTTTATTCATTCATTTTAGTGTTTGATACTGCTGTGGTGTTCATTGGGTTTTTTAGCCTTAACTAGTGACTTAACCAGGTTATCGCATTTAGCGACATCGGAAAAAATACATTATATGTTATGTGCCATGCTGTTAGCTTACGATTCCAGCTTTGTGTTATGTCCTCCTGTTGTTGTGCTTGTAATTAGACAATATGACCTTAAATTAATATCACAATTAATTCAGGATATTTTTCTGATAACGATATTCATGACAATATGTAAAAGTACTTTGTGTATGTGCTATATAAACAATCAAAATATCCATCCATTCCATCCATTATCTCTCGCTTTATCCTCTGGTAGGGTCGCGGTGGGGTTCCCCATGCCCATCCAGGGGAGAACGTTTCGGGCGCTGGGCAGATAGACCCAGGACAGTGTGCCAATCTATCGCTGGGCACACACTCACTCACACAGGCACACTCTATATGGGGCAATTTGGGGAATTCAGTTGACTTGATCCATGTTTTTGGACTGTGGAAGGAAACCGGAGAACCCAGAGGAAACCCACGTTGACAAGGGGAGAACATGGAAACTCCACCCAGATTGGGATTCGAACCGGGAATCCCTAGCGCTGAGAGGCGAACATGCTAACCACTAAGCCGCCGTGCCGCCCTAATCCAAATATTTTACTGAAATTAATAAAGGAAACTTCAGTCATAGCGATGTAGAGACAATGTGCAAAGCATGGAAATTTGGTCCAGTTATTCGGTGCAATTGTATTTGGTGCAATGTGAAAAAAACTTTTGTTGCCTAGCAATAAATGTACAGATATTGCATGTCATCAATACATGCCATACACTAGTCTAGTTGGTACTTCATTTGTTTGAGAATAGCTAATCTCTTCTTAAAAAACACAACAATAAAAAGCATTTAACATTACTCCAGCTAACATCACACCAGATTTGTTTCTGGTAACTTGTTAGTCGATTTGTGTATATATGTTTTTTTTATGCTTGCCTTCAGCAATTTTTTGAAAAAAGATCAAAGATCAAAACAACTATCCAACATGGAGTACAGTTTCTCTCAAACTGAGATCATCCCTCACATTTTTGAAAATATTTTCGAATATATTTTTTTGGGACAAGACTGCTCCTTCTTGGATCACCACCTGGAGTGGAGGAGTTTGCGTGCTTGAATGATCCTAGGAGCTATGTTGTCTGGGGCAAAAGCCCCTGGCAGGGTCTCCCAAGGCAAATTGGTCCTAGGTGACGGGCCAGACAAAGAGTGGTCCAATAAAACCCCTATGAAAATAAACACAAAGAACACGTGTACCCTACTTGATATAGGGTTATCGGGGCCCCACCTTGGAGCCAGGCCCGGGGATGGGGTTCATCAGTGGGCGTCTGGTGGCCGGGCCCACCCCGAAGGAGCTACATGGGTTCCCCCTCAAATGGGCTCACCACCTGTGGGGGGGTAGTAATAGGGGTTCGGTGCAGTGTGGATCGGGCAGTGGCCGGAGGCGAGGGCCTGGGCGTCGCGAACCTTGGTTGCTAAAATTGGCTTTCGGAACTTGGAACATCACTTCACTGGCAGGGAAGGAGCCTGAGCTTGTGCGGGAGGTCGAGAGATACCGGCTAGATATATTCGGGCTCACCTCAACGCACAGCGTGGTTTCTGGGTCCAATCTCCTTGAGAGGGGCTGGACTCTGTTGTTTTCTGGAGTTGCCCATGGCGAGAGGTGTTGGGCAGGTGTGTGCTTTTTCGTGGCCCCCCCTGGCTTGACGCTTGCATGTTGGGGTTTTCCCCGGTGGATGAAAGGGTATCTTCCGTACGCCTTTGGGTGGGGGAATGGGTATTGACTGTTGTCTACGCTTATGTGCCGAACAGCATTTTAGTGTACCCAGCCTTCTTGGAGTCTGTTGGGGGGGGGGGGGTGTACTGGAAACTTCTCCCCCTGGAGACTCTGTAGTCCTACTGGGGGACTTCAACGCTCACGTGGGCAATGACAGTGAGACCTGGAGAGGTGTGATTGGGAGGAACGGCCTCTCTGATCTGAACCCGAGTGGTGTCCAGTTGTTGGACTTCTGAGCAAATCATGGTTTGTCCATCACGAACACCATGTTCGAGCACAAGGGTGTCCATAAGTGCACATGGCGCCAGGATGCCCTAGGCCGCAGTTCAATGATCGACTTTGTAGTTGTGTCATTGGACTTGCGACCATGTGTCTTGGACACTTGGGTGAAGAGAGGAGCTGAGCTGTCAACTGATCACCACCTGGTGGTGAGTTGGATCAGATGGCGGGGGAAGATGCCGGTCAGACCAGGCAGACCTAAACGTATAGATAGGGTTTGCTGGGAACGTCTGGCAGGAGAACCCGTCAGACAGATGTTCAACTCTTACCTCCGTCAGAGCTTTAACCTCATTCCGGGGGAGGGGGATCGTTCCTCTGTTGTTGAGGCGGCGGACAGGAGCTGTGGTCGCAAGGTAGTCGGTGCTTGTCGTGGCGGTAACCCTTGAACACGGTGGTGGACACCCCGTGTAGGGGATGCCGTCAAGCTGAAGGAGTCTTATCAGGCATGGTTGGCTTGTGGGACTCCAGAAGCAGCTGACCGGTACCGACAGGTCAAGCGGTTTGCGGATTTGTGCGTCGCCGAGGCAAAAACCCGGGCGTGGGAGGAGTTCGTTGAGACCTTGTAAAGTGACTTTCTTTCGGCTCCTAGAAGATTCTGACAAACTGTCAGGCAACTCAGGAGGGGAAAGCAGTGTGCCACCAACACAGTATATAGTAGAGGGGATGCACTGTTGACTTCGACTGGGGACGTCATTAGGCGGTGGAAGGAATACTTTAAGGACCGTCTCAATCCCACCAATGTGTCTCCGGAGAGGAGGCAAAGTCAGAGGACCCGGGGGGAGGCTTGTCCATCACTGTGGCTGAAGTCACTAAGGTAGTCAGAGGGCTCCTTGGTGGCAGGGCTTCTGGGGTGGATGAGATCCGCCCGGAGTTCCTCAAAGCTCTGGATGTTGTGGGGCAGTCTTGGCTGACGCGCCTTTTCAACATTGCTTGGTCATCAGGGGCAGTGCCTCTGGACTGGCAGACGGGGGTGGTGGTGCCTCTTTTTATAAAGGGGGACCGAAGGGTGTGTTTCAATTACAGGGGAAATACACTCCTCAGCCTCCCCGGCAAAGTCTATGCAGGGGTACTGGAGAAGAGAGTCCGACTGATCTGGAGAAGGCTTTCGACTGTGTCCCTCGGTATTCTGTGGGAGGTGCTTCGTGAGTATGGGGTACATGGCTCCTTACTACGGGCCATTCAGTCCCTGTATTTCCGAAGCAGGAGCTTGGTTCGCATGGCTGGCAGTAAGTCGGACTGGTTTCCAGTGAGGGTTGGACTCCGTCAGGGCTGTCCTTTGTCACCGGTTCTGTTCATAATTTATATGGACAGAATTTCTAGGCGCAGCCAGGGGATGGAGGGTGTCCGGTTTGGTGATCTGAGGATCACGTCGCTATTTGCATACGATGTGGTCCTGTTAGCATCATCAGGCTGCGAACTTCAGCTCTTACTGGATCGGTTTGCAGCTGAGTGTGAAGCGGCCGGGATGAGAATCAGCACCTTCAAATCTGAGGCCATGGTTCTCAGTCGGAAAAGGGTAGAGAGTCCTCTCTGGGTCAGGGATCAGATCTTGCCTCAAGTGGAGGAGTTTAAGTATCTCGGGGTCTTGTTCACGAGTGATGGTAAGATGGAGCGTGAGATTGACATACGGATCAGCGCGGGGTCAGCAGTGATGCGGACCCTATACTGGTCTGTTGTGGTAAAGAAGGAGCTGAGCCACAAGGCAAGGCTCTCGATTAACCAGTCGATCTACATTCCGACTCTCACCTATGGTCATTAGCTTTGGGTAATGACCGAAAGAGCAAGATCGCGAATACAAGCTGCCGAAATGGGTTTTCTCCGCAGGGTGGCTGGGCTCTCCCTTAGAGATAGAGTGAGAAGCTCGGTCATCCGGGAGAGACTCGGAGTAGAGCCGCTACTCCTCCGCATCGAAAGGAGCCAGTTGAGGTGGTTCGGGCATCTGGTAAGGATGCCTCCTGGGCTCCTGGAGGTGTTCCAGGCAAGTCCGGCTGGAAGGAGACCCCGGGGAAGACCCAGGACACGCTGGAGGGATTATATTTCTCAGCTGGTCTGGGAACGCCTCGGGGTTCCCCCAGTCGAGCTGGTGGAGGTGGCTGGGGCGAGGGAGGTCTGGGTCTCCCTACTTTGGTTGCTGCCCCTGCGATCCGAACCCCGGATAAGCGGAAGATAATGGATGGATGGGTCAAGACTGTTACTATAGCTGTAGTAAACTCAATCCCTTGTAAAGTATGTAAATATAATTATGTGTATGTTTGTGTGCTTATGTACTGGACATGCATGCAACTCTAGGTACCCAATGGCTATGGGAACTCTTGCTGACCTGGAAGATCAAGAACCTATTGGAAAAGGGGACCCTCTGTCAATCCATCTTAAGGTACCAAAATCTCATGTACTTAATGTTAATGTTCCTCCAACAAACCACACCCACAAAACTACAGTTTAAAAAAATCTTGCTAAATGTTTAAGCAAAATTCTTTTACTCTAAATTAGCCCAGACCTTCCTCATCAGAAGTGAGGAATCATCCCAGTATCTACGTTGTGTGGGTTACATTAAACCTTATACAGTACCCTCTTTATATGCTGTAACATTCAGCATGTGATGTTACAGCTTAAAAAGGTTGCACGCTGTCATCAGGCAGAGCAACTTCAGGTGTGTTCATTACTCATTACAAATAATGCCATTGGCTCCACCTTTCCTTTCCCAGCGCCGGTGAGCTACTGTTTTTAAAGGAATTATTTTTGTCCAAATTTACTTGCAAAATTAAACATACTTTGTTCTTAAATAGGGTAAGTTTTACAAACTGCTCAAAAAAATCTTATATTAGTATAGACAATGAAAATGCAACAGCATTTGAAAAATAATAATAGTAAAATATTTCTAGTTACCTAAATAAACCATGGAACTGTAATCAAGCTAAGCCTTTGATCTTTTTAAATAGTAAAAATAAGCCTACTAATAAAATGTGTTATTCAAAACAGACAAATATCTATTAACAGGGTAAAATTTGTTTCAGCTGATGATAAGTTTGCAGTTGGTACATTTTTGCCAGTGTTCTTTGCTTTTTTTCAGCTAGTGATTTGAAAATTGTGATAACTAATATCCATCTATTCTGTGCATGTGAGAGCAGCATGATATTTGACTGTCACTTTTTTTATTTCCATTTTTTTATTTACAGACACACCAACTACTTACTTTTTCTGTTTCAGGCTGTGTGGTCTGCTAAGCAGTACTACAACAACGAGCACATATATCCATTCATGTACTTGGCTGGATACCATTATCGGCACAGGAATGTGCAAGAGGCACTCAGGGCCTGGGCAGAGGCTGCTTCTGTCATGCAAGAGTAAGTTCAGTCCCAGTTAGGGTGGGTGAGTAAGTCAATACTAAATTGTTTAGTATTGAGGCTGACAATACTTTGTTTTTAACAATTAGTTTATGCATTAGACAATTATTTCTATATCTGCCTTTTTATTATTTTCAGTAACTAAATCATTTTAATTGTGCCGCCACTCATTTACTGTTAGAGGGACTTTTGTTCAGCTCACTTTATAGGGTGGCACGTCTCCATTCACCACTGCAGTTTTGAAAATGATTTATCAGTTTTATTGATTTTATGTATAGGATGACTCCTTTTTCTAAATTTGGAAAATTGGACCGTAAAGCAACAAATTAAGTTTTATATCATGTTAGATGAATTTTTATGGCTGGTTTATTTGATCTTTTTTATTTTTTATGATTTTTTTTATTTCCTTTTTTTTTTTTTTTTGGTTTTGCAGTTTGTTCATCACATGATGGTTTTATAATATGATGTCATGAATCTAAGTGTGAAAATGGTGTCTTCCTATTCCACTCTTCCACTCACTTCACATTCTTCCTTGAACCACTCTTTTATAATCTTTTTCATAAACAACATGGTTGTTTGAAGCTGCTCACTGAGTCAGTTAGGATTAAATAACTTGTTGCCAGCTGAAACATTATTACACATGCAGTGAGAATCCTATAAGAGGCCAGATGATGCCTTTTTTTTTTTTTTTTTTTTTTGCTCAGGCAGTATGTTATGTTGTATGGGTTTTGGTGTAATGGTTGTTTACATACAGCAGGTGGCATTGTTAAATCTGTGCTTTCAAGGTGGCTTTAACAATAAACGCCAAGGGAAATATTGCAACAACACATGCCTGATTGTCATTGTGTATTTATCTATCTATTATTATCTATACATACGATATTAGTTATACAAGTGATTATTAACAACTTAGATGTGGCAGTGAAGTGACTGCCAGTAAACCTTCAGTAATGTGTGTAATAGCTTGTATGTTGGTCATTCTGTTCTCATTATTTATATATATCTATATATGTATATATATATATATATATATATATATATATATATATATATATATATATATATATATATATATATATATATATAAAATCTAAAACAAACTTTTACTTAAAATACATTTGTTATTTTAATTAATTTCAAAATATTTTTAATACAGCCATGTTCTTTTTTATCAACACTAGTTATTCATTTGCATTTAATATTTAATAAGTTCTTCTTTGTATATAAAGTGGGACTTTCCACCAGCAACTTTACCTCTTAAATAGGCAGACCAGGCTCGTTGACTGACAATAGCTGCATCTGGATTATTCATGTGTCCCAAAGGATGTGTGCACTTTACACAGTCTAAATTGGCTGCTCCCTCCAAAACACTTCCTGATTCTTTTTTCCTGTGGACACAAATAGCTCATTCTTATTTCCTGACCCCCTGTGGGGACCCGGGTTAGAATAGGTCCCCGCCCCCTCTGGCGCTCTTAAGAGGTGAGCAATGAGGCACATTGTTTGCCGTGACAACCCGTGTCTGGGGAGGAAGGGATCCTGGTGTTTGAGGGGACTAGTGGCTGCGGCTGATACCTCCCCAACACAACACTTTGGCCCCGACTTCACATAGACGGGAGGTTGGAGTGGCCCACTCCAATCAACCGGCTGATCAGGACATGCCCCAGATGGTAAATACCTCTGGAAGGAGCTGGCTTAAGCCTCATTTATACTCCCTCTGCGTACGGAAATGTGTGCGTGCTCTTCATGCGTTATAACAGTTACTGCCCACATACTTCCTTGCGTCAGCTCCGTTGATATGGTTGTTGAACACTACATCTATTAGAGGGCAGTTTAGAGTAAAAATCAAACATGGCGACGACAGGGGAACTTGTGATTTTGTACATACTGCAAAAACGACAAAAAAAGGCAGTGTTCTTGAAGGCGGTGGTCTGTGAGGCCACTGAATAGGTCGCGACATTTGGATGGAGAATTTTATTCACTTTTTCGCCCAATGAGGGAAATTGATGACGAACGTCATTTCCAATACTTTCAGATTTTTAATTCCTTTCCAATGTCCTCCCAGCTGTTTTGTAACAAATTTTTGTCCCTGTGCCCCGGCGAAGTAACATCATATAAATGATTAAAATTGCGCACCAACTCGCACAACCGGTCTTCAAAAAGTTCCGCCATGTTTTTCTTCTTCTTCGTGTACATATGGAAGTGGTCGCATCATGCACTGCCCCGACGGTTTCCAGTGGTATTGCTCCATCTTGTCCGCATCCGCAAGCTTTCAGAAAACGTGCAAATTACGTACGAAATGAACGCAGAGTACGGACAAAAGGCTCCGTCCGTATCCGTTTCCGTATTTAACGTTGAGCATAAATGAGCCTTTAGGGTCAGTCGAGTGACGATAATATCAGTTGCTTTAGTATATCACTCCTATAGCCCTGGTGTTTATCCGCTGGAGTTCCGCGGCTCTGAACATCCCCTTGTTGGGCTCCGAGGTGGGTGGGGAGTAGGAGTGATGAACATATCTATACTAAATATGGAGAAATTAACAAGCAAAAGAAAATTGATGGTCTTGGACATTACGTACAGACGTGAAACATCCTTTATCCTGAACGATAATTGGAAATGTTTCATCCTTCTGGAATCTGCGACACATAATATGCCCCTGAATGAGACTGTCCCCGTTTGCGATACATAAAGGAAAACTAGGTATAGTAGGAACTGTGAAGAATACCAGAAAGCTGAGATCTGGCCAAATATTAATTGAAGGAAACCCTTCTTCGCATGGCATTCAGATAAAAACGCAAGCTTACCCTACTCTCAACAGCAGCAAAGGGATAATTTGAACTAAGGAACTTGACGGAATGGATCACAAAGATCACAGCTGAACTGACCAGCCAAGGAATTATAGATATTAGGCGTATTATTATAAAAAGATGAGACAGAACAATCAAGACAAATTCATATGTCCTAACCTTTAACAAACCACAACCATCAGAGAAAATAGACATTGGATACCTGAGAGTCCCAGTGGAACTATACATCCCTTCCCCTCTGCCCCCGTTGGGACCCGGGATAAAATAGGTCCTCAGACTCCCCCCCAGGCTGCTCGTAAGGGGCGAGTAAAGAGGTGCCTTGTTTGCCGTGAGGTGCGACCTGTGTCTACGGAGGAAGGAATCCTGGTGTTTGAGGGGACTAGTGGCTGCGGCTGATACCTCCCCAACACGACACTTTGGCCCTGACTTTGCATAGACGGGAGGTTGGAGTGGCCCGCTCCAATCAATCAGCTGGTCGAGACGTGCCCTGGAAGATTCCAGACCTGCCATTAGGCAGATGTCCGTAAGACCCAGAACGCGTCAGCTAAAGGGTCAATCGAGCAGCAGATTGACCATCCAGTGTCTGTTCGAGTATACCATCCCTATATCCCTGGTACATATGGGGAGTAGAGATGGTGAAACAATTAACCTTACAACATGGATAAAACTACTGCAAAACGAAAGATGATCGATCTTGACCTGAATAATGAGAAACTGGAACAGAGCTCAGATTTAAAAGATAGTGGACAACACTTTGTACTCCTGGAATCTAAAACGCCAGAAACTCCAATAACTAAGCTGTCACCATTTGCAATTCATAAAGGCATTTTTGGAATAGCTGGAACAGGTAAGAACGTTAAAAAACTGAGATCGGGCCAGATCCTGGTTGAATGTAACAAAAAAGTACTAGTAGGAGAAAAAATTAAAGTAAAACCACATCCATTTCTTAACAGCAGCAAAGGTGTAATACGTACCAGAGAGCTTGAAGAAATGGATGATTCTGAAATGGCAACCCAAGGAGTTACAAAGGTTAGACGCATTATTATCAAAAGAGATAACCATACCATAAAAACTAACACTTACATACTGACCTTTAACAGAGCACAACCCCCTGAGAAAGTAAACATAGTATATATAAAAACAACGATCAACCCTTATATACCAAATCCACTCGGGTGCTTCAAGTGCCAGAAGTATGGACATGGGGGCGGCCAACTGTAGAAGCGATGCCATATGCAGCAATTGCGGAGAACCAGAGCTTGGAATTGAATGCCATAAACCACCAAAATGTGCCAACTGCCAAGGAGATCACAGCTCAGCTGCCAAAAGCTGCCCAGTATGGAATAAAGAAAGAGAAATCCAAAAGGTAAAACACAACAAAAAGATAACCTATTCTGATGCTCTAAAACTTGTTGAACAAACCCCCTCTTTTCATCTCACATATGTGGCAGCACTAAAAGGTCACACAAAATCCACTGCAAACTCTGAAACACAAACAGATCTAACATGGCTGTGGTGTGTCAAACCCTACCCACTAATAACCATAAAAGATCAAACTAAAACCAAACAAAAAACTAAGGCCCAGGACTCAAAAGCAACAGAAACGGATGGTGGCAGCAAAACAAAACAGAAAACCTGGCCCCAAATTAAAACAACCCAAGAAACTAACAAGCACAAAGAAGATGCACCAAAAGACATAGAGATGTTAGACCCAGGACCAAGACGCCGAAGAAGCCCATCACCAAGAGATAAACCGAGAAAACAAGTACATGTTCTACCCATATAATGGCAAGTAACCATATCATACATTGGAATTGTAGAGGATTCAAAGCAAATTATCTGGAACTACAAAGACTGACGGCAACACTAAACCCTATAGCCTTCTGCCTACAGGAAACATGATACATCTACATTTGAAGGACCAGATATAGGCCGTACCAAGATAGACCTATGTACCACCGTATAAATAGCCCCAGCGTGCTGATACAGCACTAAAACCCAAACAAACCTTCCCCTCTGAGATGCTACAAATGTCAAAAATTCGGGCACGGATCAATGAGCTGTGGAAGCCAAGCCACTTGCTGCAACTGTGGAACATGGTCCAGGGTGTCAAAAAACACCAAAATGTGTAAACTGTTTAGGAAATCACAGCACTTACTCAAAAGACTGCCCAGTATGGATTGAAGAGAAGGAAATCCAAAAGATCAAACACACCAAAAAGATCAGTTACCCTGAAGCAAGAAAAATTGTAGATAGCGCTACTGTCTTTAGACTCCCTAAAATTTTTGCAGCAGCAACCAAAACAACAGTGGAAAGTAAATGTCAAAGAAACATGACGTGGTTAACTGCAGACAAACCCTTAACACTCCCAAATGTCAGACACATTACACACCGAAAGTAAGACGACCACAACAAAATTAATAACAGAACCAGAACGAGGAGGCAAGACAAAAATACGAGCTAACTCTGAATCAAAATCAAGCCAAAAAAGTAATAAAAACAAATAAGATTGCAAAGGAGACATAGAAATGACGGAACCAGTAAAGCCACCTTTTCAACACCCATCACCAAGAGGGAGACAAAAGCAAAACACACCAATATTACCCGCTTAATAAAAAAAGAAAATATAATACAATGGAACTGTAGAGGAATTAGAGCAAATTACTCTGAACTACAAAGACTGGTTTCATCACTACATCCAACAGCAATCTGTCTTCAAGAAACTCTAATCTCACCAGTAAACCCCATTAATCTTAAAGGATATACCGTATACAGCACACCTGGCCCCCAATCACAATGCCATTCTGGAGGCACATCAGTCCTGATAAGACACAGCATCATCCACAGCCAAATCCCAATTCAATCTACCATACAAGCAACAGCAGTATGAATTACACTATACAGACGCATCACACTATGTTCAATCTACATCCCCCCAAACAGTCACATCACCAATAAAAACTTAGATGAACTACTTGACCAATTACCCACTCCTCTCTTACTACTGGGAGACTTCAACGGCCAGAATCCCATATGGGGCAGCAACAATACTAACCTGAGAGGAAACGTAATAGAAGAATTCATAAACGCAAACGACCTGTGCTTATTAAATGATGGATCAAAAACATGGATGATGGATCCTACACTCAGGACACGGAATATACTCAGCCATTGATCTTTCCATCAGCACACCAGAGATTTTTCTGGATTGTACATGGAAAGTAGGTGACGACCTTTGTGGAAGTGACCACTTTCCAATCATAGTAACGCTGACAACCACAAAGAAACAACTAAATACTCCAAAGTGGCTTCTCAAGAAAGCAAACTGATATCAATTCAAGAAACTATGCTGGACAGATTTCATCACACCCAAGGAGGGAAGCGCAGACCCCATAAAATGGTTCACGCACACGCTCATAGAAATAGCAAACAAAAACATCCCAAGAACAAACCAAAATACCCAAAAACCGCACAATCCCTGGTTTAACGAAAAGTGCAAATTAGCCATAAAAGCCAGAAAGAAAGCAGAGAGGATCTTCAACAAGAATCCCACAACGGAAAACCTTACCTAACTTAAAATCTCTAGAGCCCAAGGCCGCAGGACAGTCAACGAAAAAAAAAAGCAAACATGTAGAAACTTTGTCACTGGGTTGAAGATGAACTCACCGACAAGAAGTGTATGGAACATGATGCGCCATATGCAAAAAAGGAGGTCACTCCCAAATCCAACATCCAACGACAAGGTACCCTTTTAACCACTGAAAAAGGAATAGCAAACGAATTGGGGAAAAAACTTTGAAAAACACTCCTCAGTAGCAAACTGCCATCCAGAATTTCAACACTTTCGAATCATACAAGAAAAACAATAACTCCTATTCCGTTCAAGCAACGACGAGCTTTATAACCAACCCTTCACAATAGAGGAACTTAGAATGGCCATAAAAGCCTTACATGAACATTAAAACATCTTCCGCATATTGCCCTATTGATACTCCTTAATAGTAAAACCAATTGATTAACAAGGTTCAAAGCGGCTTTAGAAGAGGAAGAAGCACAATAGGCCACCTAATCCGGATGGAAACATACATCAGAGACAGTTTCCTTAATAAACAACATGTAGTAGCAGTCTTCTTCGACCTTGAGAAAGCACACGACACCACATGGAAGTATGGTATTCTAAAGGATATGTTTCAAATGGGCCTACGTGGACGACTGCCCATATTCATCGAAAACTTCTTAAAGGACAGGAAGTTTAAAGTCAAGGTAAACAACACATTTTCCTAACCTCACACACAAGAACTAGGTGTGCCTCAAGGGAGTATACTGTCAGTAACCCTCTTTAGCATAAAAATTAACAATATCACACAAACATAGATCCGAATATTTTGTGCTCTTTATATGTAGACGATCTTTGTATCTGCAGCAGCAGCAGATACATGCCAACCCTCGAAAGAAAGTAAATTAAATTAAATTAAATAAATTAAATTAAATTGGGTTATTTAGCAGACGCTTTTATCCAAAACAACTTACAAGGTGAGCACAGGGTTAATCACAACATCCCTGGAGAAATGAGGGTTAAGGGTCTTGCTCAAGGACCCACACTGGTAACTTCAGTGGACCTGGGATTTGAACAACCAACCTTCAGATTGATGACCCAACACCCTAACCACTGAGCTAACCTGCCCCCAGAAGATTACAACAGACCATTAACAATATATATAAATGGACAATAAAAAACGGATTTAAACTCTCAAAATCAAAAACAGTATGCAATCATTTTTGCCAGATAAGATCACTTCATTCCGAACCAAATCATTTTCTGGATGGAGAAGGCATCAAAGTAGAGAAGGAAACTAGGTTTCTTGGCTTAATAATGGACAACAAACTCTCCTTCATTCCCCACATTCAACAACTAAAAAAGAAATGTCAAAAGTCACTCAATATAATAAAAATACTAGCCAAAACCAGTTGGGGAGCTAAATACTTGTTGTTAAAACAATTATTCAAAACAATCATACAATCACGGTTGGACTATGGCAGCTTCATCTATGGAGAAACAAGAAAATCATATATAACATTCCTGTACACTATAATCCACCAAGGCCTTAGATTAGCCTTCAGAACATCACCTGTTAACAGTTTGTAGGGAGAGGCAGACGAACCACCACCCCACCTCAGAAGATTACAGTCAGCACTTAAATACACAATTAAACTCCAAGGAAACAACCAAATCCAGCTCATCCCATTGTTTTTAACAATAAATTTCTAAGCCTGTATGAAAATAGACCAAACGTGATCAAGCCATTAGGACTTCGGATCCAGCAGGACCTGAAAACACTGGCCATTGATGTGACCACCCTCAGGGAAGTACACAACTCAATAGCTCCCTGGGAAATTAAAAAAAACATCATAACCAACAGTCATATTGAAACTAACTAAAAAAACAGAAACTAAAAACCCACCCAAATGACTACCTTGGCCAGTTTTTCGACATCCAAAAAATGTACCCAACCCACAAAACAATCTATACAGATGGCTCAAAAACAGAAACTCATGTAGCAGCAGCATTCTCGACCTCAAACTATCATCACAGCATCCGTTTACCAAATCAAAGCACCATATTCACAGCCGAGGCATATGCACTACTCCTGACAATGGAATACATAGAAAACTGCTCACACCCCAATTACCTCATCTGCACAGACTCGAAATCCTGCCTTCAAGCCTTGGAATCACCAAAGACGGACCACCCCATCATATCTGAAATACTCGCAAAAGTTAACCGATTACATAAACAGAGATACCAAATAGTTTTCTGCTGGATCCCAGGACACTGTGGTTTCACAGGAAACGAAAGGGCCGATGCCCTCGCAAAGAAAGCATCAACAAAAGAAATCACCAGGCTACCAACCCAATTTCGGACACTTGCTACACTATAAAGCTCTTCATCAAAACCAAATGGCAAGAAGAGTGAGACCAAGAAACTAACAACAAACTGCATGAAATACAACCATTGTTAAAACGGACAATCCACAAACACAACTCAAGATCAGATCAGACAGTTTACACAAGATGCCGCATAGGTCATTCCAAACTAACTCAGACACCTGATGACAAAAGACGAAATACCATCCTGTCAACCATGTAATATCTCAATAACACTGAAACACATTCTCATCGACTGCCCTGCTTATAACCATGTACGCCAATGTTACTACCACGAAAATAACATAAGACCTATTTGATAAAACCCCACCAAAGCAGATACTAATGTTTCTAACCCATCCTTAACCTCTATTATCAAATCCGATACTTGTGCAGCCAATCAAAATCTCCTCATCATGCAACAATCTATAGAAATGTAACTTCACTGAACATAATAAAAACAATTGTATGCTGCAAATAGCCAAATATGGGCTGAAGTGGCAATAAAACCCCAACGAACAAACAAACAAAAAAAAAACTTATTCCCTGTCAATAATATCAGTATGATGTATATAAAATTGACTTAACAATTGAGCCCCAACTCCACTTGGCTAAATATTGATTAAATATTTAATATCTTGAAAGAATATTAAGATTTAAATTAATAGCAGTTTAATATTTAAGTGCATAGTTACCTATTTAAAAAAAACAAAAAAAAATTGGTATTACCCTGTTAGGCTAGCAGTAAAACAGAATCTCTCCAAAAATGTGGCTGATTCGGTGCACTATAATATGTAAAATTATTACATTTGGCAGAAAATGCAGTGATGTTTAATGTATGTTATGGTATAAAAATATGCATTACATTTGATAACGTTTTCATAATTTTCTAACTTCTTATTTTTCAAACTTTCCTAAAAATTATAACTTTTTAATTTATTACACATTCAATAATTTCATTTTTTTTACTGCAGTGTGGTATTTCATTCATTAATTCATTATCTCCCGCTTTATCCTCTATTAGGGTCGCGGTGGGGTTCCCCATGCCCATCCAGGGGAGAACGTCTCGGGCGCTGGGCAGATAGACCCAGGGCAGGGCACCAATCCATCGCTGGGCACACACTCACTCACACACACACACTCTATAGGGGGCAATTTTGAGAATTCAATTGACTTGATCCATGTTTTTGGACTGTGGGAGGAAACCAGAGAACCCGGAGGAAATTCACGCGGACACGGGGAGAACATGGAAACTCCACCCAGATGGGGATTCGAACCGGGAATCCCTAGCGCTGAGAGGCGAATGTGCTAACCACTAAGCCACCGTGCCGCCCTTAGTGTGGTATTTCATTAAACAAAATGACATTTGCCATCATTTTTCATTCATTTAAGTTAATGTGTTGGATGTACCAAAAAATTGGCAAGTGAAAATTATCAATAATTTCCTTATTGTGTACTACTAATAAGAAAATTTTCTTTATGCGGGCGTGTGCTCCTGGGCCGCTCAAGGAGGAGGAGTAGTGAGCCTTGGCCCTTACAAGATTTCTTTCTTAAAAACCATAAGAGTTTTTTCTTGCCGCTGACGTTACATTTTTTACATTGGGTATTTAGGTTTAGAACACTATAAATCTGCTTTGAGACAATATATATTGTGTACAAATTACTATTTAAATAAATTTAAACGTAAACTAATCAAATCGTAAGATGTTTCTTAAAAAATTAATAATGAACATATCTTTCTTTTCAACATCAGCTTCTTGAATATTTGATTTCATAAGACTAAAATGACTTTTGCATTTTTTTTTTAATCAGTTATAACTACTGCCGAGAGGATGAAGAGATCTATAAAGAGTTTTTTGATATTGCTAATGATGTCATACCCACCCTCCTTAAAGAAACAGCTGCTCCTGCAGAGAGTGAAGGGGAAGGCTCTGAGGGTGGGGAAAAGGTATGAAAGTGAAGTTTCTCAATTGATTATCATCTTCACAAAGATGTAGTTCTGTTTTTTAAATCTATACTTTTTCCATATTAATAATTCTTATTTACCTTCTCATTTATGAAGGATCAGCCAAGACAAGTTGCGTCAATTTCTGCCTTGCAGGACCCAGAATGCTTTGCACATTTGTTGCGTTTTTATGATGGAATCTGTAAATGGGAGGAAGGAAGTCCAACACCTGTTCTTCATGTGGGCTGGGCCACTTTTCTGGTTCAGTCACTTAGTCGGTTTGATGCACAGGTAAAATAATCATAAAATTGTACATAATTTGTAGTGTTAACATTTTAAGGTTTTGAATTTAGAGCTTATGACCATTATGCACATTTTAAGCCAGAGTAAAGCGATAAATAAGAGTTTGTTTCATTAAAGGACAGGTTTATTAAGAGCATAAAATAATTATATAATTATAATTGTGATTGTAATTTTTAGCAAATATTAACTACATTAAAATGTCTAAACTTTGTTCATTTTAGACAGGGTATTAAGATACATTTTTCAAAAAAAACAATTAAATAAGAGTGTAATGGCAATTCATTTTCAATGTCAAGACACTGTTGGCATTTCTGAAAATTTAGCTTGCTAGTGCATCTAATTTTACTTAATCCATTTTTAGACTTTTAGACTCAGCTATGCTGTTCATGATGAAGCCACCTACACTTTACAGATTTAGAGTTTAGTGTTATGACACTTGGATTTGTTAAAGCACAACTTGCAGGAAATATAAATGTAAAAGCAATTGTTTCTGAACACTAGAAGAAATCCTGAAACAAGCCAAGCCAGAAACTGTTTTAAAATATATGGAGATTATTAGTCTGAAAACGGAAATATAATAATATGAATCACCAACTCCTGCCGTGAATATAGGACAACACGGCGTTAAAAAACAAACAAACAAAGCAATTGTTTCTGAATATATGGATAATATTGAACAGGTTCTAGTACCATCCCTAGTGTTCTATCATTAGATTTACACAGTATAGTTTGCTGTGATGTAAATAATTAGTACCAGGTAAATTTGAATAAATCATATTTTATAATATCACTGTGTAACAATGTATTTTCCCTATATTGTGTCATAAAGACTTATGATTAAATGTGATGTATGATTGATTGAATAATTAAATCTCATTTAACTCTGCTATGATGCACAACCCAGGCTGTACCAACCTTTGCAATCAACTTAAGTAAACTCTGTCCATACCTTCTTCCCAGATCCGACAGAAAGTGTCTATCATCGCGAGTGACTTTGAGCTACAGGAGGAAGATGACCAGGCTAGCGATGATCCCCGGGATGGTCGCAGGAGAGGCCCAAGACGTGAATCCAAAGTTGAGGAAACAGTGGGACCCTCTCCACCAGGTTCTGCCGCTGTTCTACCCTCCCAACTTGCCCCACCCAAAAAAGTAGGAGATGGAGGCCGACGTCGGTCTTCAACTGGAACACGAGGGAAAGATTTGGATGGAAAGAACGAAGCATTGTCCCCAAACAGTCCCATTCCTTCTCCTACTCAAGGACTGGTAGTGTCAAGTGGCCCAGTGGTAACTTTTCACAGTGAGAAGATGAAAGGCATGAAGGAGCTTTTGTCAGCTGGTAAAATCAACTCTAGCGCCATCAAACTGCAGCTTACAGCCCAATCGCAGGTTCAGATGAAGCGGCAAAAACCCACCCCATCTGGTGAATACAGTCTGTCCTTTATGAAACGGCCTCGCAAGACTCTTTAAAATGTGATAATTAATTATCTAATTATCTAACTAATTAACCATGAGCACACCAATGGTGTACTCAGAAAAGGAGGTGACAATTTAAATCAGAAAATGTAACGTAACATGATTTTCTGGCACCAATTATTATTTTTGAAAATTATAAAATGTCAAATTCCCATATTTCAGTTTTTAGTACTTGTTCTTTTTCCTTACATAATTGTGTCACCTAGGGGGGTTCATATGTTCCAGAGGCCTAGGTTGTTCTAAGCACAAACATATATGGCTAAGCTTATCTATTTCCTAAACTTGTCCAATGTCTTTGAGGGATCAAAAAAGGGCATTGTAGTAAGAAATTAAAAGTTTGTTTTTATATTTACAATTATTTTATAACGGAAATCATGCTTTGCCTAAACAAACTGCTTAGGTGATGCACATCATTAAAAAACTAAATAAAACAGTTGGCATTCATAAAGCTTGTACTGTCAGAAGCAATTTTATCGTTAAAGCGTGAGTTGTCAATTCATTTTTGTAATGAACATTTCCTTCATAAGAAACCTTTATGTGCAAGTGAGCACTTGTTGCATGTTCAATAGATTTAAGGAATGGTCAATGAGAAGTGTTCATAACCTATTTTTATAATAAACAACTCTTAAAAATATGCATTTGGTATTTGTTTTAATTACTTAGACAAGGGTCTTGTTATGTTTATCTTAATTAGTCCAGACTGTCATGTTGGTAGTCATCACAGTAGTTGCCAAAAGTAGTCTTGTGCCTTGTCACGAGAATTAACTTGACACATTTTCATATTTGACAGCTTTAAAAGAGTGGGAGTGCTTAAAATTGTCTTCTTGTTAACTGTAGTACACTCAAACTTGAATTGCATTAAAATGGCTTCATAGGCATAGATGCTGCTTCTTGTAAACTTGTGCTTAAATGGAAAGAGCTTTAATTGCTGTGGAGAAGACTTCTGGGAACACAAGAAATCCAGTAAGTAATAGGAATGGCCAATAGAGCATTCGGCTGTGGGGACTGGTTTACTCAAGAATGGCAGCTGGCAGGTACAAGTACAACTGTACGCACATTGAAACAGGCTTTTTTAAGGGTGGCCTTTTGTCAAATGAAGAAAAAAAAACAAGAATATCATCAAGGACAGATGTAAGTTCTGGCAAAAGTGGAGGAAATGTACAACAAATTACTAAGTTGTTTTCTCTAATAAGACCATTGTTCAGACTGTTTGGACCAGTTGCCAATATTAAGCATACCAAGACAAATTGCAGTCTTAAAAAAAAAGGTTAATGCTGTAAATATTATGTATATGGATAAAGTCTTTTTCACTCCCTCTCCATCTCTTATCAAAACTCTGCTTGGATTCTTTTGCTTGTCTCATCTGCAAGGCCTCTTAGCAACTGTTCTTTGAAACAAGAAAATAATAGAATTGATTAAATGGTCCCTCAATGTAATCTTCTCAACGAGAAGCCAGGTTTCCACCTGTCCTGATGGAACGTTTGCAGCTGAATATATGATGGACACTATGATGGAATTGTAGTGTCTGATTACAGGGTTTTTGCTGATTGGTTTAGGCATTGCTCTGGTATATCAGGAAATTAGAAGTGTTTGGTCAGCTGTCCAGCGCCTCTTCAAGCTTGATTCAAGCTGGATTTTTTTTTTTTTTTTATCACTTATCTTTCTTTTTTCCAATGTATTATATCTGATCTTTCTCTTTTTTGAATTTCCCTATTGAGGGATTAATAAAAGTATATAGTAATATAAATTACAGTATGTTTTTGTCAATGCCATCTTAGTAAAAAAATACAAAATGTCCATTTGAATGTATGCATTCGAAACATCTGACAAAACAGATCTAAAGCAGTAAACTTTGTGTAACCCTTAATTTGTGTCTTAAAATATTTGGTCACCACTGTCATTAGATTAGTCAATAACGAAGCCAACCCCTCTCCTAAATAATTGGTGTGTATATGTCTATATATACATTTCCCTCTATAATTATTAGTACCCTTTGTTAATGTTAGTATTGAAAGCAGAATATTAATGATTAAGACTCTTGTTGTTTTGTTACATATAAGTATGACATTTATTTCATTCACTAATTCATTCATTCATTCATTTATTTATTATCCTCCACTTAATTCTCTACTAGGGTACTAGACTATCACTGTATTATTAAAAAAAAATTGTTTTTGATGATAAATTGACTTTTAATTTTAAGTATTTTTTTAATTACTTAAAATTAGTGTAAAAATAAGCAAAGTCCACATAGAGAGGACCCAGCCATTCTGTGCTTAGCACTATGCTGCCACATAATATTTGAGAATGATAAAATGAAAATGCTACATTAACTATTGCTGGTTATCACTACTTGTTTTCAAATCATTTTGGTATCGGTCAAAGCAATATTTTTTTACTTTAACAAAAAGTTGTATAATTATAAATTATGTTGCACATTTTAACCATTTAAAGATCTAGATTTTTTTTTTTATTTAGGATATAAAATAATTTTTAAAAGCACAGAAAATGTTGTTAGTTCAAAGATAATGTTTCTAATTACAAGAATGCAAAAAATATGGGATTTTATTTTCTTTTGTTCATAAAATAAATAGCTTAAATGTGTCAATAAATTTTTGTTCTGGAAGGCCAAGGATGAAACCTGCTGCCAAAAATCTGTTCGTAGCATTCCAGGAAAAAGGGTTTGAAACTTTTTGTTAATATTATTTCCATTTTTTCAAAATACTGTTTATTTTTATTTGTACCAAGTTTAATGTCCCTGATCCAGAATTGGAAATTCTATGAAACAACTATGGCCATTAAAATAATCTTTCTGTTTTTATTATTATTATTATTAAAGAGTGCATATTATACAGTATTTCAGAAAGGTGAGTACTTTTTGAAATACTGTATAATATGGGACAACACTGAAGATATAACTTTGTACAATGTAAAATATGTCTCATCTGCCTGGTAAAATGGATTCATGCTTTTCTGCCGAAGCTCAGGTTCGTTTATTCAAATATTTTCAGCCAAAACCATCATTTATTACAACTGAATGTGCTATCCACTGCTGACACACATATTTCATAGGTTATGTCATTTTATCCACTATAACTAACAAATGATCAAACAAAATTAATATAACAACAATTTGAAAATGGATAAATACGCTCATGAAAGAATATCCAATCAGGCTGTTTTTTTATTATTTTTTATAGCAAGTGTTTGCCTAAGAGATGTCTACTAGTTTTATTTTATAACTTGCGATGGTGTATTCATTAAAGTGTATTGTAATGAAATCCAGTGGTGAGGTGTGGATGTGCCTGGATGTAATATGAGACGTCATTACGCCTGACCAGTACAATCACGGACAATAACACGGCTGCTGCTAAGACAAACGACGTACAACTCCCGTGTTTTCTTCGAATTCTCATACTCACCATGATTGTACACGCAGACTGTCTAAATTAAGTCGTTTATAAGAAGTAATCTATGTCTTGAAAAAAGTGAGGTGCAGAAAAGAAGATCGCGGTGTTATGAATACGATCGGAGTTTCATTTCTCGACCCTCTGGACGACTATGAGTTTATTCATAGGATCGGAAGTGGCACGTACGGGGATGTGTTTAAGGTGAGTTCAAGTAGTATTCCACAATTAACGTGCCCGCGTTAACGACTTGTTTTTAGAGCAGTTTATACAAGCGTCAATCCTAAAACCCGCCCCGGGTTTTCTTTTATTCTATGCCTCATGTTCTGTTTTTCTGTCCGCCGAAAATCGTCAATCACTTGGCAGCGTAAAATATTTGCAACTCGTTAAAACAATTATAACAGCATTTAAAATAAAACTTCAGTTTACACTTTAACAGTCTCTTATAAAACTACACATGAAAATTACTATTTTTTTTTAGCTTGAATGACAATATTACTTAGGCTCGTAGGCCTATAACTAATTAAATATTAAATGTGTCAAGTTCCACAACAATGTGAATATAAGCATAAGCCTACATAAAAACATTGGAAATTACATGCTAATTATACAGGTTCAAAACACTACAAGAACTATAAATGCATAAATGTTAAAGGTGGTCTGTCAAAAAAAAAGTACTTTTATGAGACAATTGGTAGTTATATTAACAACAAGAACTATTTGCAAGTTTAAAATAACGAGCTATATATAAATATGTATTAAGTAACTACTGCAAAAGTAAATTTAGATAGTTATTTTGAACATGGAAAATAGTCAATCTTTTACTGAGTCTTTTAATTTCTTTTAATCTTTTTAATAGTTTTGTTAGTTTCCTCACTTGAGTCAAGGTGTGGCTGTGTCATTTCTTTCATTAGTTCCTGTCTTATATTGTCATTGCTGCGTAAATTCCTATAATGCCTTTGTGAAACATAATTTCGCGCTGAATTGTCAAACAGGTTCTACTCTAATAACTACCACTGAACATATTTGCCCCCCAAAAATAATATATATTTACAGAAAGGTGCAAATATACAATTAGTTGTAATTTGGTAATATTTACTCTACTCAGCCTGTTGTAATTTTAGTTTTAGTAAAGTTGCATTGGTAACACTTATCTTAAATAAAGTATAGATCATTGTGAGTATGTGAAGTCAGAGAACATACTTAGACTATAGCTGGAAATCCACTAACATTTCAGGAAAAACAACAGGAAAACAGCTCAGTTTGATTTCCGGGTTTTGATAACTGTGGTGGTCTTGTGGGCGTTCTGACTATTGAAGAACAAAGTGAATGGGGCAAACAAAAAACACAAATGCACACACTTTTGTCTGTTTCTCTGCCTTCTCTGCTAGTCTCCTTGACACAGTTTCAGCACAGCACTATATTTTGATACAATGTAAAGTATACAGTGTACAGCTTGTATTTCACCTTCCATTTGAGGATGCCCCACAAATGCGCAATAGGGTTTAGTTCTGAAGTCATGCCTGGCCAATCCAGCTCCTTTATCCTCAGTTTTTATAGCAAGGCAGTGGTCGACCTAAAAGTGTGTTTAGGGTCGCTATCATGTTGAAATATTGATGCTTTGCTTTATTTTTTCCTTCAATGAACTGACCCCTTAGTGATAAGCACATTTCCACTCTGGGTGGAACTTCCATGTTTTCTCCGTGTCTGTTTGGTTTTCCAAAAAAAAAATGGATTCAAGATAAATTGAATGCTCTAAATTCTCATATAGTGTGTGTGTCTATGTGAGCGAGTGTGCGCAGCGATAGATTGGTGCCCTGTCCTGGGTGTATCTGCCCAGTTCCTGAAACATTCTTCCCTGGATGGGCATGGTAGTATCCTAGTAGAGGATTAATTGGAAGATATTGAATGAATGAACTGTCCCCAGAGTCAGCGACACTCATGCAGCCCCAAACCATTACACCCCCATCACCATGCTTGACTGTATGTAATACACACATGTCTTTATATTCCTCACCAGGTTGCCACCACACACGTTTGATACCATCTAAAACAAATAAGTTTATCTTGGTCATATCAGACCAAAGGACATGGGTTCAGTAATTCATGTCCTTAGTGTGCTTATTTTCAGCAAACTGTTTGTGGGCTGTCGTTGTGCATTGGCTTTAGAAGAGGCTTCTTGGTCTGAACACTGACAGGCTGAGCCCCTACAGCTTTAACCTGTGCAGCAATGTGGACAGGCGAAACCTGTTCTGAGTGCAACCTGTTCTATTTATAGCCTAGACCATCCTTTATGTAGAGCAATTTTTTTTCAGATCCTCAGAGAGTTGAAGTGCCATGTTGAACTTCCAGTGACCAGTATAAGAGAGTGTGAACGCAATAACACCAAATTTAACTCACCTGCTTCCCCTTCACTCCTTCACACTTAGACTAACAAGTCGCAGTTTAGACATTAATCACTGTGTGTAATTTTAAGGGCACAGCAACTTTACACAGTTAAACAATCTGTACACTGACAACTTTACATTGTTACAAAGTGTCATATCTTAAGTGTTGTTCCATGAAAAGTTATAATAATATATTTACAAAAATGTGAAGGCTATGGACAGGAAGGCTTTCAACCTAAAAAAACATACAGCCTGTTGGTTTCCCTTCCTCCACAGCTCACGTTCTCTTTTATTTTTATCCACTCACTGCCAGAGGATGAGATAATTATTTACACAGACAAGCTGCAGATTTTACCTCCTATTAACAAAGAGCATTCGATCTCACCATCAGGCCACATTTCACAAACACCATTTCAAGGTCAGACACCTTTTGTGAGGTATGTTGATATTTCATCCTTTAATCTGTCTTCTTGTTTATGGCAGGATATGTGATGGCAATTGGGAAAGCAGCAGTGCGAAAGGCATCTAGCGTTACCTTCATAACTCAGCTGCCAAAACATGTGCAGCAGAAATGATGAACAAATTGATTTTTGTTTGTTTTTACCTGTCCCAGGCAAGAAACATCAAGACCTCAGTTTTGGCTGCCATTAAAATCATTAAATTGGATCCTGGTAAGTAAAAGATGTTATTTAAACAATTAAGTTATTCTACCTATATTTAAGCAGTCATTTTTGTAGTTGTTTGTTTCTCCTATAAAAAACAAAAACAAATAGAATGCAAATATTAATTTAGGATATAATGCTTTGGAGAATTCCATGTACAATAATCCCTCAACGATTGTGGGAGTTATGTTAGGTAAATTATGCGAAGTATTGGCATTTGCATTCCATTAGCCATTAGGCTCAATCTCACTTTGGCAAATTTGCGTAAGCGATAGTGGCGTAATGAATTTACATTGTGTACAGTACAGTAATCATTCGCTGATAAAATACATGCTGATTTTTTTTTCAATTTAACATTCTTGAGTTAACATTTGTATTCAATTTTTTAAATTATTTACAATTTTTGGGCATATTGTATAAATAATACATTTACAATTAGTGGACGGCACGGTGGCTTAGTGGTTAGCACGTTCGCCTCTCAGTGCTAGGCATTCGAATCCCACTCTGGGTGGAGTTTCCATGTTCTCCCCGTGTCCATGTGGGTTTCCTCCGGGTTCTCCGGTTTCCTCCCATAGTCCGAAAACATGGATCAAGTGAATTGAATTCTCCAAATTGTTCTATATAAAGTGTGTTTGTGTGCATGTCTGTGTGAGTGAGCTGTGCCCAGTGATAGATTGACGCCCTGTCCTGGGTGTATCTGCCCAGCGCCCGAAAAGTTCTCCCCTGGATGGGCATGGGGAACACCCCGCGACCCTAATATAGAATAAAGTGGAAGGTAATGGATGAATGGATTCACATTTAGTCATTTAGCAGGCGCTTTTATCCAAAACGATTTACAAATGAGAACATCACAAGTCAGAAGTTATGAAGAATATATACCACAGTATCCCACAAGGAAACTGTGATATAGAATTATTCATTCATTCATTCATTACCTCCCGCTTATCCTCTATTAGGGTCGCGGTGGGGTTCCCCATGCCCATCCAGGGGAGAACGTCTCGGGCGCTGGGGAGACAGACCCAGGACAGGGTGCCAATCTATCGCTGGGCACACACTCACTCACACAGACACACTCTATATGGGGCAATTTCGAGAATTCAATTAACTTGATCCATGTTTTTGGACTGTGGGAGGAAACCGGAGAACCCGGAGGAAACCCACGCAGACACGGGGAGAACATGGAAACTCCACCCAGATGGGGATTCGAACCGGGAATCCCTAGCGCTGAGAGGCGAACGTGCTAACCACTAAGCCACCGTGCCGCCGATATAGAATTATATATATATATATATATATATATATATATATATATATATATACACACACACAGTGAAGCCACAATAAGTAAACTGCAATATATCGAGGGACGATTGTGTACTAATATAGTTAGTGTTTTGTTAGTATTTATTCTATTACAAGTAACATTTAATTTGCTGTAATATTTCAGGAGATGACATCACATCAATTCAACAAGAAATCACCACAATGAAAGAGTGCAAGCACAAAAACATTGTGGCCTTTTATGGCAGCTACCACAGGTAATTTACAGCGGGTGTACGTCACCTTTTTTCTTAGTAAATATATTTCTAGAGGTGCTATAGAAATAAAAATTCACCTGATGTCGATAACAACCCAAGTAATCCATACATACAAAGGAATCAAACCATAGATGTTCAGAAATTACGTGATGTGTAAAAATATGGAATGGCACAGGGAAAAAGTATTGAACACTGAAATTTATTTAATCTTTTGTACGAAAGACTTTGTTGGCAATAACAGCTTCAAGATGCTTCTTGAAGACGCTGGAGAAACCAGTTGCATGCATTGCTCAGGTGTGATTTTGGCACATTCTTCCATACAAACTGTCTTCAAATCTTGAAGGTTATATGGGCTCTTCTATGAACTTTGATCTTTAGTTCTTTCTATATATCTTCTATTGGATTCAAGTCAAGTGATTGGCTGGGCCGTACTAGCAGCTTTATTTTCTTTCTTTCTTTGTCCACCCACATTTTATCATCCTTGTAGATGGCAGCAGATTTTTATCAAAAATGTCTCTGTACATTTTTCCATTCATCCTTCCTTCAATTATTTGAAATTTGCCAGTACCATATGCTTAAAAACAGCCCCACGCCATGATGTTCCCACTTCCAAACTTCACTGTTGATATGGTGTTTTTGGGGTGATGTGCAATGCCATTGGACCTCTAAACAGGATATGTATTATGGTTTTTGTCTCATCTGAGCAGATATTCATATTCTCCCAGTATTTCACAGCAATACTGTGAACTTTAAAATGTCACAGGCGCCTGGGGCACCTGTCCCTCATTTAATGGACGCATTGTCTCCGTTGGGTGATTGGTTTATTTTGTGCACGTGATTGGGTGTTTTTGTATTTAGTTTCCGTATTCCCTCTCCCCCGTGCACGTCTTTTGCATGTTTTGCACGTTTGTGGTTTTACCCAGGTGTTAGTTTGTTTGTTTCGTTCCCCCCTTTTCTGTTGGTGTCCCTACACCATTTTTAATAATAAACCTCTGTTTGTTTTTATGCCCGGTGTCTCGAACTCTCCTTCCGCGCTCAACCACGGTGCGGCGCTGCGCAGTATCCCCGCACAGGCTTTTATCCGTGGGAGCGTTTTACCCGACGGACCGGTGTATGCATTCTTTCTCGCGTAGCCGATTCCCGGGAAACGCTCATCAGGCGCAAGACGGCGTACGCATTCCTCCCACGTAGCCGATCTCCCGGGGAAGAACGAGTGATGCTAACATAAATAAGCTTCAACATGCTTTTTCTTCTTAATTTCTGGACATCTATGCATAAATTAAAGTAAGAAAAATTATTGCAATTATTTAGCAAAAATTTTTTTATTTATAAAAGCCTGGGGGGGCTTAATATCACAGAGCAAGTGATATTAAGTGCACTGAACAAACCCTCAAGAGACAACATGGAAAAATATTTAACAGGGTTGACGGAGAGAAACGAAGATAATGAGACCAACAAAAGTCAACCGAAAACTAAAATGAGGAAATATGACGAAGCGCATGTAGCGCTTCTCTGTAACTAAGCTGGGAGACCAAGAATGTCTTAAAATGTTGGCAGCGGACAGCATGAAGTCTAAAAATTAAAGGTGTCACTTAAAGACATTACACCCCAATCACGCTGATAAGCCGCTTGAGTTTTTTAATCGAAAACGTGACTAGTATAACCAGCAATCATCCCGCTTTATGAATGCATGCGTGTGTGTGTTTGGGGGGGGGCAAAATGTATTCATCTTCCTAGGGGGGGCTCTTACAGAAAATAATTGAGAATCACTGGTTTTTAGGTACATAAGTGTGTTTAAATAAACAAAGTATATTGTCCTACATCTTTCATCTACACACTTTTTTTTGTGGTTATAGTATGTGTGTACTATGCACAAGCAATAGAAAGATTTTAGTAACGTGATAAAATGCACATTTTCCTTTTAGGAATACAAAGCTATATATTTCTATGGAATATTGTGGAGGAGGTTCATTGCAAGACATTTACCATGGTAGGTACTGTTCATAAACACAGTATAAATATGATATACAATATAATATGAAGAGTCATTCATTTTGGAATTATTAATTTAAAAAATTTACTTTACAGTGACTGGACCTCTAAATGAGAAACAGATCGCCTATGTTTGCAGGGAATCTTTACAGGTAACTTAATTTCAGAAAGACAACATACATATATCAGGTAAAAAGAACACTAGTGAGAGAATAATCCTGGGGCTGCACGGAGGACCTCAGAACCTGATCAACACTGCTCAGAAAAGAGAATGCTCAAAAAGCTGAGAGCTGTTTGGTGCTAGTAAAGTGAATAGTAAAGCTTTAATGTAGTACCAAATCAAAGAGATCATCAGCACAAAAGTGAACATTGAATGAAAAAGCTCATTCATTCATTCATTCATTCATTATCTTCAGCTTTATCCTATATTAGGGTCGCGGGGGGGGGTTCCCCATGCCCATCCAGGAGAGAACGTTTCGGGCGCTGGGCAAATACACCCAGGACAGGACGCCAATCCATCGCTGGGCACACACACAGACACGCACACAAACACACTCTACATGGGGCAATCTGGAGAACTTAATTAACTTAATTCATGTTATTGGACTGTGGGAGGAAACCGGAGAACCCGGAGGAAACCCATGCGGACACGGGGAGAACATGGAAACTCCACCCAGATGGGGATTCAAACCAGGAATCTCTAGTGCTGAGAGGCGAACGTGCTAACCACTAAGCCACCTGTCGCTTAAATAGTGCCAACTATTGGAATTCCGATGACAGAGCACTCATCCTCCAAGATGAAAGATGAGGCATTTTTTCTACTAATAATTAACAATTTTAGTTTGCAAGACAGACTTTTTCGTCAGCTGTTAAAGAATAAGTAATATAAATATTTTAAGATTTGTCACAATAAGTTAAGGGTTACAGCTCATTTTATTTTAATCTCTTGCATTTCTTTTTATTTGTAGGGTTTATACCATCTTCATGAGATTGGGAAAATTCACAGAGATATTAAGGTACACACTAGTTCTGCTTGCAGTAAATTAAAATTTAAACATATTATGTGACGAAATTAAACCAATTATTATTGGAGTTGTGGGTGATTGTTTTGTAATCATGTTAGGGCTTTTGATTTTTAAGTTGTAATTGATTCAAACTGTTATGATGTGCTTAAGGAGAATCTAAATAAATATACTATAAATAGCACAAACAAATAAAACAATTAAAGCACCTATATGCCTAAGTAAAACAAGCCATAAACAATAACAAGTTGACAACTAGAAAGAGCACTACGATACAAGCTGCTAGGAGTAGCAAGAAAGTTAAGCTATAATAACACATATGTGCAGAACGGTTTATGTGAGGAGGAGAAGAACAAACTGCACCAATACACAACACCAACAAAACTAACCTCGGTGGGTAAATGAAAACAAAGTGCTTATATATAAAAGAGAACCGATATGGACATAAATTAGACATAATTCCTGAATGCAACACAAAACACCTGATAGATAAGCAGTAAGGTAACCAAACGGCCGAACAAACGGACAGTGTAAAAACGAAAGTACCAAAAATGGGGGAGGCCTAAGATATGTATATGTGTTTGGAGAGATTTCTGTTAACATTATAACATCATATAAATGGTTTCACTTTGTTTGTTGTGATACTTTTTTAACAAACTAATATACAGAACATTATTATTTTGTAGCACACCAATACTATGTGAGGTTACATTAACAAAGAGATGACTTTTTGAGTCTTTATGTATCCTATTCCAATGTATTATATGTTTTAATGTTTAAGTGTATGGCATCATTTCACTGAAATATTTCCTATCATGAGAAATAAAGTTGTAACCTACAAAATGATAAAAAATCTATCTGCAGATTTCCAAAAATAGGAAATGGTTATAAATTTGAATTTTTCTTTTTTATTAATTTAGGGAGCCAATATACTTATTACTGATCAAGGAGATGTTAAACTAGGTAAGTAATTATTTTTTATATTTACTGCAGCACCATATTTCTTCTTAGTTTTTGTCTTTTATTTTGTAACCCTCTGCCTTTATCTCTTTCTCACCAAAAACTATTTATAAACATTTATAATTTTTGAGCTCTATGACAGCATTAGATGTCATGCTTTTGTGATTAATTCAGTGCACTCAGTAGTGCCTTAGAAAACCATTGACAGGTATTCAATGGCTTAGTGGTTAGCACATTCGCATTATGTGCTAGGGATTTCCGGTTAGAGTCCGAAGTTTCCATGTTCTAGGCTTCCTCCGGGTCACCTCAGTGCTGGAGATCAAGGTTAAAATCCTGATCTTGGTGTATTTTACATGTTCTTCCCATGTTCTTCCATGGGTTTTCTCTGGGTTCTCAGAGACCCAGGCAAATTTAAGGCAAATTGGCTGCTTTAAATTGCCTATATTAAAGGATTAAGAGGTATTAAGTTGATGAGATGAGAGAATAAAAATTGATTTATGGTAAATTTAATGCTTTAAATCGTCCCCTATAGTGTGTGTCTCAGTGTAAGTGAGTGAGTCCTGCTACAGATTGGCGCTTTATCCTGGGTATATCTGGCCAGCGCCCAAAACGCTGTCCCCTGGATGGGCAATGGGAAACCCCAGCGACCCAAGTAAAGGATTAAGTGGAAGAATGAACTTATTCCTTTGTTTTAGCTCTTATTTCGTTAATTGATATCAGCCTGGTTTAGTTTCAGGTCGTTAGGTTACATAATAGTAACATGACTTTACATTTCGTTATTTATACCTCACCTTAGAGCGCTCTCAGATGAGAGATCATCAGTTAATTTACTTGCCCTGCATCCTGTAAGTTCTGTCTTGTGGTTGCTTTACCGCTGCTTTTAATAAAGTTTCTGTTTTTTTAACCGCTACCTGGCATATAGTGTGCAGTACTGCTTACATGGATTGGGGAATGACACAAATAAACTTTTTGGAATATTGGATCTGGCTATGGACCTCCTGCAAGTGTCTCGATATAATTCTAATTTGATAATAAATCAGTAAAAAAACAAATTGATAAACTAACCTTGTATAGTCACTATATAGTCATGTAATTAAAGGCAACCTAACTTAAGCCTATTATACAAATAAAAGTACAGCTGGAGTTCTGATATATTTCCATTGATTTACATTTGCATTACATTACATTTGGTCATTTAGCAGACGCTTTTATCCAAAGCGACTTACAAGGTGAGCACAGAGTTAATCACAACATCCCTGGAGCAATGAGGGTTAAAGGCCTTACTCACCCACACTGGTAACTTCAGTGTACCTGGGATTCGAACCCACAACCTTCAGATTGATAGCCCAACAACATATCCAATGAGCTACCACGATTTAAATGCTTCTATTAATTATATGGATTATATTGATGTTATAAAAAGACCAAAAATATTTTATCTATCTAGCGATAGGTTGGCGTCCTGTCCTGGGTGTGTCTGCCCGGCGCCCGAGACGTTCCCTTGGTGGGCATGGGGAACCCCACCGCGACCCTAGTACAGGATAAAGCGAAAGATAATGAATGAATGAATAAACACTGCTTAAGCTAATTAAATGAAAATAAAAAGTAATACATGTTCTCCATCACTGTCATTATGCAGTTAACAACCAAAAATAGCATGAAGCGTTCTATACTAGTTCTCATAGTGTTAGTGCACTGTTATATTGATTCACTTCAAAACTAAAGAAATGCGGGATATTGTAGTGATTTACTCTGCTGTTGAGTTCCTTCATACTCCTCCGTGACTCCAACATGTTTAGTCTCAGGTAGTGTATCATCACAGGTGCTTCAGTGCAGGTCAAATCATTTTCGCAAAGTTTGCATGTTACGCGTTCTTTATTTGTGTGAACAGGCCCCTGACCATGTAATACTACCAATGACGACAGATGCCAAATTTATGCAGACACACTAGCTCATACTTAATCTACAACTGTTGGCAAAAAATTTTGCGCACAAAATCAGAATTCAATCCACCCAAAAAACAAAATAAAAGCCATTTCGGTTAATGATCAGGTTTGATTCCACTACAGTGTAACTGGTTTTCCTTAACTACTGACTAAATGACTAAATGTATTTTTTATAGACACTGGTGAGGAATGTATTCATTCTTGATCCTGATAGAAGAAACATATATGATGTTTACATTTTGGTTCTGATTAATATCGTAGCTAATTTACTGGAATTTTTTTACCTTTAATATTCTTACGTTTTATGTCTTTTGTATTTGTCTTTGTGTCCTATTCCTCTAGAAACATATATGATGTTTACATTTTGGTTCTGATTAATATCATAGCTAATTTACTGGAATTTTTTTGCCTTTAATATTTTTACTTTTTATGTCTTTGTCTTTTATATTTGTCTTTGTGTCCTATTCCTCTAGCTGATTTTGGTGTAGCTGCCGAGATAAATGCTTCTGATAACAAGAGGAGGTCGTTTATTGGAACTCCCTACTGGTAAGTCATCTACACATCAACTTGTGCAGTTCTACATTTAAGTTAAATTCCAATGACTGTTTCGGATGTTTAAACATTACAATGATTTAATCTCTCCTATTGCATTCTGTTGACTGTTTTTTTTACAATTCCTACTAAGTATTATTTTTTATTTACTTGAGGATGGCTCCTGAAGTTGCAGCGGTTGAAAAAAAGGGTGGCTATAATCACTTGTGTGATATTTGGGCTGTTGGAATCACTGTCATTGAACTGGCAGAGCTGCAACCACCCATGTTTGACCTTCATCCCATGAAGTAAGAAAGTTTTAGGTACACAAGTGTCTTGTCATATATTAAATAAATGATGCACCAAATGAAAACCAAAAAACAAACAAAAGAAAAATGTTTGGCCCAATTCAAAAAGAATAAAGAACAAGGTGTTTCACAGTCCTTCGTTAATTTAGCTAAATGTACACTGCCTTTAAAACAAGGTCCACTCCTGGATTTAACTAAGCAAATAGGTATAAATATATTCTCTTATTTTTCCATTTGTTTTAGATTGCATGTGTTATTTACACATTAAGTGCTTATATTTCAAGTTTTGATATGTGACCTAAATAACTTATTATATGCACATGACAAAAAAAATGTGCAAGTGCTGAAAAGCTGCTGTCAGAGTTAACATTTGTTAAACACAAATGTCCTTTACTAGTTCTGATTTAACAACTATCAGCTGGAATACTTACAAGTGAAAAAGTTAAAGCACTTCTACATAGCTTTAATTCACTGTGGAAAAATAATACGTTTTAACTAGATTAAAGTTAAAGTTCACAGCATCATTAAAAATACATTGTTCGGTAAAGTTTTTCAGATGAACATCAAAAGTAATTTATTTGCTGAAAAACTGGTTAACCCGATATTTGGTGCATCCCTTATATACACTACTCACAAAAAGTTAGAGAAATTTGGATTTTAGGTGAAATTCATGGAAAATGCAAAAGGTTCACGCTACAGTGATATCATGGAAGTAGGACATTTAAGTAAATGGATGCTCTGGTGATTTATTCATCTCAAACAATTTGTTGAAACAAAAGTTGACAACACTGGTGGGTCCACGACAACTTTGTCTCATGCTGTTCACAAGTCGACTTATTGTCTGCTGAGGCATGGCATCCCAATCTTCTTGAAGGGCAGCTCTCATGTCATTGAGGTTCTGGGGTGCAGAATTTCAAGCTTCTACAAGGCGACTTAGCTGATTCCACAGGTTTTCAATGGGATTCAGGTCTGGAGAAAGTGCAGGGCATTTCAGTTGAGGTACACCAGTCTCCAACAGCCGTTCACTGATGATGTGACCTTGATGAGCTGGAGCATTGTTGTCTATGAAAATGAAATCGGGCCTGTGTTGTTCATGTAGGGGCACAATCACTGGATAAATGATGTTATTCTGGTAGTATGGGTTTGTCATGGTACCATTCACAAAGTGTAGGGCAGTTCCGTACTGATTGGACACACCTGCCCACACTGTAACCCCGCCACCCCCAAAAGCTCATCTGGTGACAACAGTGGCTGATGCATAGCGCTCTCCTTGACGTCTCCAACATCAGTGACGGCCATCGTTTCTGCTCAATGTGAATCGACTTTCACCATCGCCTAACTTAAATGTGCCTGGAGTGGCATACATCATCCAGTTTCTCGGGGCATTGTTCAAAATATGGCGGTCATCAGCATGGGATGTGGTCAAAGGATGTCCACTTCTACGCCTTTCTGTGACTCTTTAAGTCTTTCGGTATCTCTGTTGCATCCTGCTGATGACACTTAGTGGCAACTTCCATCTGAGAACTTCCTGCTTGAAGCATCAAAATGTCAAGGTACTGTTGATCCATTGTTAGGTGTCGTCTTCACTTAAAAAGTGAACAGAATGATGAGGATGACTGTTTAAACACCAGCTCTAATTGAACCAGGACATTTATAGGTTGATCCATGGAACAAAAACCTTGTGCAAAAATTAATAAAACATTTAACAGTTTGACATGTGTATTCAAAAGCTTAGAGAATGTTTAGACTCGTCCTGAAATTTCACATGAAAGCCAAATATCCTTAACTTTTTGTGAGTGGTGTATATTAGTGAATTACTAAAATAAAAATTGTGGCTAAAATATACCACATACAATTTTAACAATGTTTTTTTACATCATTGTATATGATAGTCTAAATATATTTCATTTTGCCTTTGAAAGATACAATTATTTTGTAAGCTGCTATTTAAATATAGTTATTACAAATTCAACATCCAAGCAGACAAACCACAGTTTGGCTTCAATAAATTAGCAATCTATTTATCAAATTAATTACAGCCATTATTTCTGAAGTATAACTAGTCAATCTGTAAAGAGCAAGTGCAGATTACAGCAATTCATCATAGATCTCCCGTGACAGAAAGCAACACACTGTGAGCTAGTTGTGTTGTTAAGAACCTTAACAACACACACGTGTTTGGACAATACAAGCACACCCACTTCAAGACCCCCAATTGAGATCCAACACACATAAAATTAATTTCTACCTGTGCTCTGTTGTTTTTTTTTTTTTTTTTTTTAACTTTTTTTTGCAATGAGGTGCCATGTTGATTCCTGGTTCGAATCCTAATCTGGGTGGAGTTTCCATGTTCTCCCTATGTCCGCGTGGTTTTCCTCCGGGTTCTCCGGTTTCATCCCACAGTGCAAAAACATGGATTAAGGTCAATTGAATTCAAATTGCCCTAGATAGATTGTGTTTGTGTATGTCTGTGTGAGTGAGTTTGTGCCCAGTGATGGATTGGTGCCCTGTCCTGGGTGTGTCTGCCCAGCGTCCGAAACGTTCTCCCCTGGATGGGTATGGGGAACCCCCCTGCGACACTAGTAGAGGATAAAGCGGAAGATAATGGATGGATGGAAGGTGCCATTTTGAACTTCCAGTGACTACTGTGAGAGAGTGTGAACGTGATAACATCAAATTTAATACACCTGCTGCCCCTTCATATCTGAGACCTAGTCCATGTCACATGGAGGAGAAATGGCTAATTGGGCACAAATCATGTGTGTGCATTAACTAACAGAGACACAATTGACAATTCACTTAGAGGTGTACTCACTTTTGTTGCCAGCAATTAGGCATTAATGACCGTGTGTTGATTTATTTTGAGGGCACAGCAAATTTACACTGCTATACAAACTGTTCATCGACTACTTTACACTGTGTCATATAGTCAGTATGGTTCCATGAAAAGTTACAATAAAATATTTACAAATATTATTGGGGTGTTATTTAGCGACAAAAATAAGAAGGCAACATTTGTTTTTGCTCGAATTTTTCATGAGTTGGGCTCAAAGATCTGAGACTTTCTATGTACACAAAACTGCTTTTCTTTTTTTTGGTTTGTGTTAGTGAGTACTTCTCTTTTGCAGAGGTCATCTGTTCACCTTACAGGTGTGGCCTATCAAGATGTTGATTAAACCACATGATTCTGAAATGTACAGTTTACTCTCACTGTTTTGGGGAATCAGGGCACTAGAAAACCAGTCAGAATCTGTTGTGCGCACCATCTGCCTCAACGCAACATCTTTAATGTGCCATACCCAATCGAATGTGAGCATTTGCCCGACAATGAACTGCAGTCAGGTGGAGACCCCACAAGGCATGAAGACTAGCTCATGTAAAATGGGAGCAAAAACTATTGCGTTCATATTCTTGTTCATATATATATATGTATGTATGTGCAGTCATGGCCAAAAGTTTTGAGAATGATAGAAAAATTAATATTTACAAAGTCTACTGCTTTATCCCCCAAAATACATTTCAACTTAATTGCAGCCCTGCCTTAAAAGGACCAGCTAACAACGTTTCAGTGATTGCTCCATTAACACAGGTGTGGGTGTTGATGAGGACAGGGCTGGAGATCAATCTGTTATGATTAAGAAAGAATGATACCACTGGACACTTTAAAAGGAGGCTGGTGCTTGGCATCATTGTTTCTCTTCTGTTAACCATGGTTATCTCTAAAGAAACACGTGCGGTCATCATTGCACTGCACAAAAATGGCCTAACAGGAAAGAGTATAGCAGCTAGAAAGATTGCACCTCAGTCAACAATGTATCGCATCATCAACTTCAAGGAGAGAGGTTCCATTGTTGCCAAAAAGGCTCCAGGGCGCCCAAAAAAGACCAGCAAGCGCCAGGACCATCTCTTAAAAGTGTTTCAGCTGCGGGATCTGGCTACCAGCAGTGCAGAGCTTGCTCAGGAATGGCAGCAGGCAGGTGTGAGTGCATCTGCACGCACTGTGAGCCAGAGACTCTTGTAGCAAGGCCTGGTCTCAAGAAAGGCAGCAAAGAAGCCACTTCTCAACAGAAAAAACATCAGGGACAGACTGATATTCTGCAAAAGGTACAGGGAGTGGGTTGCTGAGGACTGGGGTGAAGTCATTTTCTCTGATGAATCCGCCTTCTGTTGTTTGGGACATCTGGAAAACAGCTTATTCGGAGAAGACGAGGTGAGCGCTACCACCAGTCTTGTCTCATGCCAACTGTAAAGCATCCTGAAACCATTCTTGTGTGGGTTTGCTTCTCAGCCAAGAGAATCGGCTCTCTCACAGTCTTGCCTAAAAACACGGTATGTTGAATAAAGAATGGTACCAGTTGTCCTCCGAGAGCAACTTCTCCCAACCATCCAAGAGCAGTTTGGTGATCAACAATGCCTTTTCCAGCATGATGGAGCACCTTGCCATAAAGCAAAGGTGATAACTACATGGCTCAGGGAACAAAACATAGAGATTTTGGGTCCAAGGCCTGGATCTTACCCCATTGAGAACTTGTGGTCAATCATCAAGAGACGGGTGGACAAACAAAAACCTACACATTCTGACAAAATGCAAGCATTGATTGTTCAAGAATGGACTGCTATCAGTCAGCACATGGTCCAGAAGTTGATTGAGAGCATGCCAGGGAGAATTTCAGAGGTCCTGAAGAAGAAGGGTCAACACTGCAAATATTGATGTGCTGCATTAACTCATTCTGACTGTCAATAAAAGCTTTTGTTACTTATAATATGATTGCAATTATATTTCTGTGTGTGATAAAAACATCTCACAAACACACATAAAAACCAGAGGGCAGCAGATCATGTGAAAATATAATATTTGTGTCATTCTCAAAACTGGCGGCACGGTGGCTTAGTGGTTAGCACATTCGCCTCTCAGCGCTAGGGGGGGGGGGGGGGGGGGGGGGGGGGGGGGGGGGGGGGGGGGGGGGGGGGGGGGGGGGGGGGGGGGGGGGGGGGGGGGGGGGGGGGGGGGGGGGGGGGGGGTTTCCTCCGGGTTCTCCGGTTTCCTCCCACAGTCCAAAAACATGGATCAAGTTAATTGAATTCTCAAAATTGCCCAATTTAGAGTGTGTATGTGTGAGTGAGTGTGTGCCCAGCGATGGATTGGCGCCCTGTCCTGGGTCTATCTGCCCAGCGCCCGAGACGTTCTCCCCTGGATGGGCATGGGGAACCCCACCGCGACCCTAATAGAGGATAAGCGGAAGATAATGAATGAATGATTCTCAAAACTGCGGGTGACACGGTGGCTTAGTGGTTAGCACATTCGCCTCTTAGCGCTAGGGATTCCCGGTTCAAGTTCAAGTTATTAATTTCTATAGCGCTTTTTTACAACAGTACATTGTCACAAAGCAGCTTTACAGAATGAAAAGCCTTTAAACCCCCAAAGAGCAAGCCGAAGCGACAGTGGCAAGAAAAAACTCCCTTTTATGTTGTTATTCAAGGAAGAAACCTTGGGAGGACCATGACTCTGTGGGGGACTCATCCTCCTTGAGTGGCCAGGCAGCAACAACAATGTAGGACAGGCATATAGAGACATTTAACAAATGGAAAAACTAAAAACTGGAAAACTATATGTGAGTCCATTAAGGGGGCGTCCTGCAGGACCGCCAGTCCAATTAATATTCAGGTTCCATCCAGTGTTCGTCGGCAGAGCCATGGATGAAGATCTCCAGGAAGCCGATCACACCTCAAAAGAAACAGACAAGGAAGGCAGTTAGATCTGATAATAAAGCACGGCAATTAATTAATAAGTAATTTATTGACACAGTGCAGTATGTGACTCCGGCATCACTGACTAGAGCAGCATAACTAAAAGAGGCAGATACTGCAGGCTCTACATAGATGAGATGGCGCCCCGGAACAGCATCATTTCAGCGCCACACCCCCCCATTAACGATGAGGTGGGTAAAGCGGTGAAACGCCAGCATACACTGATCACAGATTACCCCCCCAACACAGCCAAGCCTAAGATCTACATCTTTATCTACAGGGGATTAATTAAACGCAAGATAGAATAAATGTGTCTTTAATTTATTCTTAAAGATTAACAGTGATTCAGAATCACGAATGGTAACTGGAAGGCTATTCCAAAGTTGAGGAGCCTTGTGGGAGAATGCTCTTCCACCAGCAGTAATTTTATTTATTCTAGGAGCTAAGAGTAGACCAGCACCTTGAGATCGGAGCTCACGTGTTGGCTTGTACAATTGAATCAGCTCACTCAGATACTGTGGAGCCTGATTATGTAGAATTTTATATGTTATCAATAAAATTTTGTACTCAATACGAAACTTAACTGGTAGCCAGTGCAAGTTTGATAACACAGGGCTGATATGATCAAACTTTCTGGTTTTAGGAAAAACTCTAGCTGCAGCATTTTGCACAAGTTGTAATTTCTGTAATGATTTATTAGAACATCCTGTCAGAAGTGAATTACAATAATCTAACCTTGAGGTAATAAAAGCATGAATTAGTTTATCTGCATCTTGGAGGGAGAGGATATTTCGTCGCTTTGAAATGTTACGAAGGTGAAAAAATGCAATTCTAGTAATATTGCTAATGTGCTCTGTAAAGGAGAGATCGGAATCAATAATGACACCGAGATTATTTACAGATGAACTGGGTCTAATTAAAGAGTTATCAAGGTTTAAAATAGTGTTAGAAGCTTTGTTAATTTTGTCCTTGGGTCCAACTATCAGAAACACTGTTTTATCAGAATTTAGCAGTAGGAAGTTTTTTGACATCCACATTTTAATATCTTGGATGCAGTCCTCGAGCTCCGAGGTTCTAATCCCAATCTAGGTGGAGTTTCCATGTTCTCTCCATGTCCGCGTGGGTTTCCTCTGGGTTCTCCGGTTTCCTCCCATGGTCCATAAACATGGATCAAGTCAATTGAGTTCTCCAAATTGTCCCATATAGTAGAGTGTGTCTGTGTGAGTGAGTGTGTGCCCAACGATAGACTGGCACCCTGTCCTGGGTGTATCGAAACGTTCTACCCTGGATGGGCATGGGGAACCTCCCCGCGACCCTACTAGAGGATAAAGCAGAAGATAATGGATGGATGGATTCTCAAAACTTTTGGCCATGACTGTATATGCAACATATTGTTCTTGTTTGTAATGGTAACAATAGACATTTACAGCATGATAACCCTAAAGATTTGCAGTCATGGTCTTGTCGGGGCAGTCATGGGCTTGTTGGTTAAGGACCTAAAGGTCTCTGGTTTGAATCCCGGTCCCACCAAGTACTATGGTTGAAGTGCCCTTGGCCAAGGCATCCGACCCCAATTGATCCCCGCTGCCGTATTCAAGGCTGCCCACTGTTCCGGGCACGTGTGCTCATTTAACCAGTATGTGTGTGTTTCACTGCACAGATGGGTTAAATGTGGAGGACAAACTCCTCTGCGTGTACGCACAGTAGGCAAAATAAATCACTTTATCATTCATCACTTATTTGTTATAGAGCTTTGATGCTGATGTCAAAGGCCAGCTTTCAACCTCCCAAACTAAAAGATAAGGCTAAATGGTAATGTCATATGCTTTTTATATTTTACTTATAACAAATATATTGCAGTTTTTATAGTTACATCTAAAATACATTGAATATAAAAAGTTTTTAATCTTTGCTCATATTTATGGATGTTTAATTTTAAGTTTATAATAAAAAAAGTGAAAACATGTTATTGACCACAAAAAATACAATTATATCTATACAAAAGTCTGTAGCATAAAAACAGGGAAATAACTGAATATTTTTGAAATTCACTTTTTAACACCTTTATTCTTGGTGTGATATTTTCATATTGTTCTTAAATCCAACTGTAGGTCAACAAGTTTTCATAGCTTTGTAAAGATGTGCTTGACAAAAAATCCCAAAAAAAGACCCACGGCAGACATGCTTTTACAGGTAATAAAGCATTCTTTATGGGGAGTTAAGAATTACTTATTTCTAATTTCTAGGAAACTTTTATTTGGTCCAACCATGTAGTTATTCAATAAGACTTAAAACATAAGTACTGTAGTTTATTAAAACTTTTGTGAGGAATCCTGCAATAGTTTGCACAATAAATTATACAAATTTTGTTAACCAGTCTTTAAGTTTAAAACCTCAGTTTATAAACAATGTGTCAAAACAATGCTTGATTATTTAATTTGTTGATTTGAATTCAGAATCAGAAATACTTTATTAATCTGATGGGGGAAATAACTGAATGCATAAACTAAATAATATGAATGCTTCAAAATAAAATGATAAAATTGGTGATTAGTTTGTACATTTGTTATAGATAATCTTGTGCATAATAAAAGATTGTGTATGCACACTCACTTATCTTAAAACTTAATTAAAACTACTTAAATATATATATATATATATATATATATATATATATATATATATATATATATATATATATATATATATTAATTGTGTACATTAGTATTGCTTATTAAAAACATATAAACATAAGAAATAACATATTTTAAGTGTTTGTGAAAATGTATGTACTAAATAAACATTTTCTTTCTTTATTTGTAGCATTCTTTCGTAACACAGCTGCTGACCAGAAACTTTATTATTGAGCTGCTGGACATAGCCAGCAACCTGGATCTTCACCCCAGCATTCAAGACCCTGAACATGATGTAAAAGAAAGTTTTTTTTTTTTTTAAACCTTGGCTAGTAATTATACTTAACTTTTATGCTTAAAAATATACTATAAATTTTAACATTATTACTTTGAGTGAATTAATATATTTTGGCATGTTTGTGTGTGATATATGCATTCACAGGATATTGATGTCACCCAAGATAATATACTGTTGAACGAAAAGTGTTTGACAGTAGAGAGCTTATCTAGTGAACAGTGTAAGTCTAGGGGATTCAGTTTAAATGTTAAAATTAAAAAAATATTTTATATAGTTTCACATTTGTACATATAAAGCAAAATAACATACATGTACTGTTGCTGATTAGAGTAATATTTAACTTCTATGGTTTGCCAAGCCTACTTAAAGCCTACTCAATGAAACCTTTATTACCATGCTTGCATGAAAGTGCGCACCTCCTACACACAAAGAAAAAAACAAAAAATAAAAGTAGGGGGGCCTGCATATCTGGTCCTCAAATTGCTGCACCCAGCCTGCTAAAATACTGTGAGGAGTCACAGACCTTCCTGACTGCTGCAAGCGGGCCTTTCCTACTGGCTGCTGGCAATGTGGTTCATAGCACTTGGCTTCCATTTACTGTCAGCAAGTTTGGACTATTGCATACTGTCTGCTCTTAAGACAATCTTGGGCAAACGGTATGTTGTCAAGAGCTCTGTAGCCAGCAAGCTAAATGTCAAATCAATGTGTCCTTTTTTTTCCAACTTCTATTTGCGGTGGCCGACATGATTGGAAATTAAAGAACGAAGACATGAAGTGTCTAAAAGGCAGCAATGTGTCCCTCAAGAGTTCATAGGGCTTGTAAAAATAATTGTGATAGGCTTGTCACAAATATCACTGCTAGGCAACAATTAATGCACATTTGAGCAGGGTCTTCCTTGTAGATGATGTTTCCTCACTGTCCTTTCACTTTGTAATAAGTTGGACAGTTTTCCAATTTTAGCAGCTTCAGAAATGTTTTTAGATATTTTCTCAGCTTGATGCATGTCAATATTTGATCTTTATAAAACAGATTAACATCTTTTCCACAACTACAGACTGAGTAACAAATAAGAAGCTACGCACCACATAAGTTAAGAGTTAAATAACTTAGTTAAACTTACCGTAGAGATAGCATTATGACTTATACTCTATTAATGACACATCTCCGCCCAATCACATTATACTTGTGTGAGCCATGTGAAAAAATATTTCATTATTATTGACTTTAATTATCTTTATTATATTTTATAAATAATTGTATGAATTGTTTTTAATTTCAATTCCAGTTAATGAAGTAAAATTTCCACCTCTTCGAAGTAAAGGGACTGACCCCTATCCTAGTCTGGTGAGTTTAAAATAAGTAAACATATACACAGATAATTAAAATGATCAATTTTCAACCATTGTTGCCATTTTAAATTTTTACATTTGGTCATTTAGCAGATGCTTTTATCCAAAGTGTCTAAATGACCACAGAGCAGACCACAGCATTCCTGGAGCATTTGAGGTTAAGGGCCTTGCTCACATTGGTATCGTCAATGGACACACCCATACTTATCACGCCAAATTATAATTCAATAATATTTTTACTAAGACAGCAACAACTGCACTTACAATATTGTTTTAAACTTATAAAATGCAGTAAAATAAAGTTGCTGTCTGTTAATTTTCAAATTTCCAAATAAATAAGGAAAATTGTTCCAGTATTTACAACAACTATTCAGGTTTACATTAGTCTTTTTTGTGAAAATGGTGTGTTTGTGAAATTAAAGTAAATTATAAATGATCACTTTTAAGTATTAACCACACTTTTTTTTTTCAGGATACGAGTGACAGTTGGAGCTTTGATTCAACTGTTTATCAGTAAGAAATATTTTTATATTCAGTTTATTAATCATTTATTTAAATGAATTATGTTAGCCAGTAGTTTCAGTTACAGGCTGGGATAAGATAAGACCAGCTGGGAGATATAATCCCTCCAGCATTTCCTTGGTCTTCCCTGGCAAGTCTAGCCTTGCCTGAGACACCTCCCTGGGCAGGCGCCCAGGAGGCATCCTTACCAGATGCCCGAACCACCTCAATTGGCTGCTGTCGACACGGTCTCTCCCAGATGACCTAGCTTCTCACCCTATTTTTAAGGGAGAGCCCAGACCCCCTGCGGAGAAAACCTATTTCGTCCACTTGTATTTGCGATCTTGTTCTTTCGGTCATTACCCAAAGCTCATGACCATAGGTGAGGGTGGGAACGTAGATCGACTGGTAAATCGAGAGCCTTGCCTTATGGCTTAGCTCCTTTTTCACCACAACAGATCGCTATAGGGTCTGCATTACTGCTGAATTCTTTCCGATCCATCTGTCAAGCTCCCGCTCCATCTTTCCATCACCACTCGTGAACAAGACCCTAATATACTTAAACTCCTCCACTTGAGGCAAGGTCTCATCCCTGACCAGAGAGGACTATCCACCCATTTCCACCTGAGAAACATGGCCTCAGATTTGGAGGTGCTGATTCTCATCCCAGCCGGTTCACACTCGGCTGCAAACCGATCCAGCAAGAGCTGAAGTTCACAGCTTGATAATGCTAATAGGATCATATCATATGCAAACAGCAGTGACGTGATCCGCAGATCACCAAACCAGACACCCTCCATCCCCTTGCTGCGCCTAGAAATTCTGTCCATATAAATTATGAACAGAATCGGTGACAAAGGACAGCCCTGACGGAGTCCAACCCTCACCAGAAACAAGTCAGACTTACTGCCAGCCATGCAAACCAAGCTCCTACTCCGTACATACAGGAATAGCCCGTAGTAGGAAGGCATGTACCCCATATATAAAATACCCCAAGGAACACAGTCAAAAGCCTTCTTCAGATCCACAAAACACATGTAGACTGGTTGGGCAAACTCCCATGAAGCCTTGAGGATTCTCGAGAGAGTAAAGAGCTGGTCCAATGCACGACCAATCCAAAGTTTGACCATCAGCTGGACTCTCTTCTCCCCTGTATAGACTTTACCGGGGAGGCCGAGGAATGTAATTGCCCTGTAGTTGCAACACACCCTTCGGTCCCCTTTTTTTAAAAGAGGCACCACCACCCCCATCTACCAGTCCAGAGGCACTGCCCACGATGACCATGAAGTGCTGAAAAGGCATGTCAGCCTAGAAAACCCCGCAATATCCAGACCTTTGAGAAACTCCGGACAGATCTCATCCACCCCTGAATTCCTGCCACCAAGGAGCTCTCTAACTACATTCAGCCCCAGTGATGGACAAGCCTTCCCCCGGGTCCTCTGACTCTGCCTCATCTCCGGAGGGCATATTAGTGGTATCTAGAAGGTCTTCGAAGTATTCCTTCTGCAACCTAATGATGTCCCCAGTCGAAGTAGAAGTATACTGTGTTAGTGGCACACTGCTCCTGAGTCACCTGAGTTGCCTGATCCACACCTGGGATTTTGCCTCGCACGTGCAACGCACGACACAACAAATCACCCCTCGCCACCAGGTGGCATCTTCCCTCGCCACCTGATTCAACTCACTACCAGGTGGTGATCAGTTGACAGCTCAGGTCTTTACCCGAGTCTCTTTACCACCCCCCACAGACTCTAAGAAGGCTGAGTAATGTTGGGTGCATGAGCGCAGACAATAGTCAGAACCCATTCCCCAACCCGAAGACGTACAGAAGCTACCCGCTTGTGCACTGGAGAAAACCCCAACATACACGAGAAAGCCCACACCTGCCCGATGCCTGTCGCCATGGGCAACTCCAGAAAAGAACAGGGTCCTGCCCCTCTCAAGGAAATTGTATCCAGTGCCCAAGCTGTGCGTTGAGGTGAGCCCGAATATATCTAGCTGGTATCTCTCAAACTCCCACACTAGCTCAGGCTCCTTCCCTGCCAGTGAAGTAACGTTCCAAGTTCCTGCAAGTCTCATCAGCCGAGGATCGCAACGCTCAGGCCCCCGCCTTCGGCCACTGCCCGATCCACAATGCACTGAACACCTATTACTGCCCCTCCCACAGGTGGGGCCCCGATAACCCTAATTTGGGCAGGGTACATGAAGTGGGCTTTTGTTCCTAACATAGCTTTTAATTAAAATTTACATTGTTTAAAAAAGTTTTTATTTTTTATTCATTTTTAATCATGAAATTATGTGTGCTATGGAACATTCATTTTACATGCATTTTCCTTGTTTAAATTTCTTATTAACAGAGTTGCATTGAAATATATTGTACATAACATTATAAAGATAATGTGTCATTATTTTTCTTACCTTTAGGAATCAAACAATTAAAATACAGTCTTCTCTTAAGGTATACATTAAAATATATTTAAAATATTTCTTGTATTCTTTTGCTAATGTCTGTACTAATTTGAGTTTTGTTTCAGTATCGGTGGGAAAAGAGAAAAAGTAAAATACCAGTGTCATCTACAGCCTCACTTCCTCCCGTGAGCCTTTTATGTGATGAAAAAGCCAAAGAATTACCTCTTAGCCCCAGCCTCACCTTAAAGCCTAATGCTACACAATGCCCTACTTCAGGTATAACTTTGAAGAACACAAATATATAAACATTTGCTTATCTATTCACACATATTCACATGATGATACTGGCTAATATTAATACAATTGTTCTGTTCATAGTGTTCTAATAATATTTAAACATTACTGTCAAAATATCTATTGCAATTTTTCGATAGAGCTAATTAGGTACTCGGCAAGGGATGATATGCGACAGTGGTCTGATGATGCAGGTGCCCTTAAAGTGGATGTGAAACAAGAGAAACAGAGAAGACACACTACTATTAATGTCAGTGCAATATCTCCAGAGTGGAGCTCAATGCGAATGAAGGCAAAAGATTTGGTCAGACATGTTTTTTTTCATTTACAGTCATTTATATACTGCACATAGATTTTTTTATCAACACACTGCTTAACTTCATTCTTTTAATAACTAGTAATAACCTACCTGCTCTTCCAACTCCATCTTCCTAATGTGGTGCTACTAACTCACACTTAGCATATCATTTGCAGCTATGACCACAACCAATTGGACCTCCAATCAGAAGGCGAGGGAGGAAAAAAAAGTTAATAAAGTTAATAATTAGATGTTTTGCTAAACTCATATATAATTATAAATTTTAAATAAAATGTCAGTGAAAAGTGCAATTGTCATCAGATAAATTAACTGCTATACTTTAATCTTTAATATACAGAAAGCTGATTTTCGTGGTCTTCCACCCACCCCTTGTGTTCATGTAAGTATTTCTTTGTGTCATTAGAATTACTTTAAATCTGTTAATTTATGAAACTAGCTAGCTAAATTTACCAACTGCTATTTGTATCTAATATTTAATAGGCCATTAAAACTAAACAGTGTGTCACATAGCACAAAACTGGCCCATATCAAACCAGTTTAAAAAATGAGATAAGTCTCCAATTTTAGAAATATTGACAGCCTCAAAAATGATAAAAATTTGTAACAAACACGTTTTTTGTCAAAACTGTAGTTAAAGGAGTTACAAATTTACGGAATTAATACTCTTGCCAGATGTTCTTTTATTTGTTATATATAGAAAAGTAGTAGAGAAAAATATGGAATTACTCTGTAATTTGCAAACAAACACTTGCATCACAATAAATATGGTAATTAGTCTTTAGTTAAATAGTGCTCACCCTTTGAAGAGATGTTGCACAAAGCGGATTGACATTAATCAAGGCTCCATAAGAGAGATGTTAGTTGAAAAACTTCTTCAAGTAGATAAATCATCACAGAGAGTTGCAAAATATGTTCGTTGTTTCCAGTCAACTGTGTCTTAAATATGGACCAAGTACAAACAGAATGGGAAGGTCATAAAGGAGAAACACTAGTAGACCAAGGAAGACATCAAAGTATCAAAATAGAAGTCTTGGAAAATGCACAATTAAACAAATGAGAAACAAGTGGATGGAAACTGCAGTACTTAATGTCTATGACTGAACTGTAAAAAAAATCACGTAAAAGAAATGGGAATTACATACAGAAAAGCTAAATTCATTAATGCCTAAGTAGAAACTGACAAGAAAACAGTTAAAAAAAGTAAAGTAAAAAAAGCAGTCATGCAATTGCTGATGTATCGCAAATCTGCATTGGGCAAGGCAATGATGCTGGTACTTTTGTTTGGTACTGAGCCAATGAATAATGAATAAAATTTCCACATTTAATGTTAATATTGGGCCTGCATCTCAAGTAATTTCACAGGGGAGTTTACTGGATTTACATCTTTAATAAGTTTCATAGTATGCATTGAATTTTCGAACTGTTCTTATCAGAAGAAAGGATATTTGATGATGATGATCATCATCATGTCATAGGGCAAAGGACCTAAAAACTTTCCTTTAAAAAGATATTAATTCCTTTATAGTATATTAATGGCATAGCCTGGAAATTGTCAAGTTTTCAATCCAGTTGAAAATATCTGCCTCTGCTAAGTAGCGATATAATAAATGAGAAAGCACATAAAAAGGAATGACAGTAAGTCCATGAATGGGAAAAATTGGGTAGGGAGAGTTTTACCTCCAGGGGGAAGATAAGTGATAAAGGTCTCTTAGCATAAATGGTCTGGGGCCTAGACTTCATGTTATTTGGAAGATGAAGTGGAAAGCCTTCTGGAAGGCCGGCGGGGAAGCTGCCAGAGCACTGCTGCAACGACACTCAATGGAAAGAACGTTGATTAGATTTTGGTATTTACAATCCTGCTAGGATGGCATTACTGAAATGAACTTTTTTATTATGAAAATTATCAGTACACAATCTGTACATTGTTGTAACCCACTGTTTATCCTGCCAATCTTTTCAAGGAGGATGAGTGCCCCACTGAACCTCGGTCCTCCCAAGGTTTCTACCAGCAACACAAAGGATCTTTCCACAGTCTCTTTGACTTGCTCTTTGGGGCTTAGAACATTGTAAAGCTGCTTTAAGACTATACACTTTTTATATTGTAAAAAGTGCTATATGAATAAGTAAATTTGAAACTTGAAATCCAAGAATGACAGGAAGTATACGGGCACGCTCTAAAGTAGTGCAATTTCAAATTCAAGTTATTTATTTATATAGCGCTTTTTACATTATCACATTTTCACAAAGCAGCTTTACAGAATGAAAAGCCTTTAAACCCCCAAAGAACAAGCCAAAGTGACAGTGGCAAGAAAAAACTCCCTGTTATGTTATTATTTAAGGAAGAAACCTTGGGAGGACCAAGACTCAGTGGGGGACTCATCCTCCTTGAGCGGCCAGGCTGCAACAACAGTGTAGGACAGCCATGTACAGATATTTAACAAATGGAAAAACTCTAACAACTGGAAAACTATATGCGAGTCCATTAAGGGGGTTCTGCAGGACCGCCATTCCAATTAATATTCAGGTTCCATCCAGCATTCATCGGCAGAACCATGGATGAAGATCTGAATACACCTCCATCTATTATCTACAGAAGATTAATTAAACGCAAGATTAAATAAATATGTTTTTAATTTATTTTTAAAGATTAATAGTGATTCAGAATCACGAACAGTAACTGCAAGGCTGTTCCAAAGTTGAGTAGCCTTGTGGGAGAACTCTCTTCCACCAGCAATAATTTTATTTATTCTAGGAGCTAAGAGTAAACCAGCACCTTGAGATCGGAGCTTGCGTGTTGGCTTGTACAATTGAATCCTCTCACCGTGGAGCCTGATTATGTAAAATTTTACATGTTATCAATAAAATTGTGTACTCAATACGAAACTTAACTGGTAGCCAGTGCAAGTTTGATAACACAGGACTGATATGATCAAACTTTCTGGTTTTAGTTAAAACTCTAGCTGCAGCATTTTGAACAAGTTGTAATTTATGTAATGATTTATTAGAACATCCTGTCAGAAGTGAATTACAATAATCTAACCATGAGGTAACAAAAGCATGAATTAGTTTTTCTGCATCTTGGAGGGAGAGGATATTTCGTAGCTTCGAAATGTTACGAAGGTAAAAAAATGCAGTTCTAGTAATGATTGCTAATGTGCCTTGTATGTAGTAAAAATTTCTAATGTGCCTTGTAAAGGAGAGATAATGACACAGAGATTATTTACAGATGAACTGGGTCTTATTAGGGAGTTATCAAGGTTTAACATAGTGTTAGAAACTTTTTTAATTTTGTCCTTGGATCCAACTATTAGAAACTCCGTTTTATCAGAATTTAGCAGTAGGAAGTTTTTTGACATCCATATTTTAACATCTTGGATGCAGTCCTCGAGCTTATTGACTCAACAAGCATCATTACGGTTAGCTGAAATGTATAACTGTGTATCGTCTGCATAAGAGAGGAAACTGATTCCATTTTTATGAATAATTGATCCCAATGGAAGCAAATATAGCGCAAATAGGAGTGGACCCAGAATTGACCCTTGCGGAACACCATATTAAACTTTTGTAAGATTAGAACATTGGTTGTTAACACAGGTGAATTGATATTGAATTGAATAGGATTTCAACCACTGGAGTGCAGATCCTGTAAAGCTCACAGTGTTTTCTAATCTATCAATTAAGATGTTATGGTCTATAGTGTCAAAGGCTGCACTAATATCTAATAATACAAGGAAAGAGATTTGGTTATTATCAGAGGACATTAATAAGTCATTAACGACTTTAATTAAGGCTGTCTCAGTGCTATGATGAGAACTAAAACCTGACTGAAAAACTTCATGAAGGTTTTTAATTAGAAGATGGTGATTAAGCTGGTTGAACACAATTTTTTCTAGGATTTTAGAGACAAAAGGAAGGTTTGATATTGGTCTATAATTGGACAGTATAAGAGGATCTAAATTACGTTTTTTAAGTAATAGTTTAATGACTGCACACTTCAGATTTTTGGGGACATATTTTAAGTGATAAATTTATAATGTTTTTAAAAGGCTCTGTAATATTTGGTAGGAGGTCTTTAAGCAGGTTTGTAGGTATTGGGTCTAACAGACAGGAATCAGAATCAGGTTTATTTGTCACATACGTAGATATACATTGTACAGCCAGCAGTGAAATTCTTTCCTGACTTCTCCACATAAAGTTTACATTTAAGAAGATAAGAAAAATAAAATTGTCACAGGTGCTTGGGGCACCTGTCCCTCATTTAATTGGACTCATTGTCTCCGTTGGGTGATTGTTTCGATATTATCCCGGTGTTAGTTTCGTTTCGTTTGTTCCCCCTTTCTGTTGGTGTCCCTACACCATTTTAATAATAAATTAGTTTGTTTTTATTTCCCAGTGTCTTTAACTCTCCTTCCGCGCTTAACCACGGTGCGGCGCTGCGCATTACTCCCGCGCAGGTTGTATCCGTGGGAGCGTTTTACTGGACGGACCGGTGTACGCATTTTTCCCGCGTAGTCGATTTCCGGGAAACGCTCATAAGGTGCAAGCGGCGTACGCATTCCTCCCGCGTAGCCGAACTCGGGAAGAACAAGCGTTTTCTAACAGAAAAACGTGCCAAACATCTGAAGTGTTCTGAGCACCAGGAGTCGCCCTTCGTCGAGCCGGACTACCAGGGGCCGCCCGCTGACGAATCCGAGCACCAGGGACCGCCCACTGCCGAGTTCTGAGCACCAGGGACTGCCCGCAGCCGAGTCCGAGAACCAGGGACTGCCCGCTGCATAGCCCGGGCACCGGGGGCCGCCCGTCGCCATTCCAGAACGTCATAGGCCGTCTGCCACCGAGCACCAGGGTCCTCCCGCCGCAGCTAGAGGGCGCCGATCCACACCCCGCAGCGAGATGTCGTGCTCCACGCTTCGTCAGCAGGGGGCATCCAACACGCCTCATCTCCAGAGGGACCCCACCCCTTTCTCCGCGAGAACATTATTATTATTGTTATTATTATTTTTTTTCCCCTCTTTTTCTCCTTCATGGTCGCTTCCCCCTTTTGCGCGACCGTTGGGGTGGGGGTATGTCCCTCATTTAATTGGACTCATTGTCTCCGTTGGGTGATTGGTTTATTTTGTGCACGTGATTGGGTGTTTTTGTATTTAGTTCCCATATTCCCTCTCCCCCATGCACGTCTTTGTTTCGGTATTATCCCGGTGTTAGTTTCGTTTCGTTTGTTCCCCCTTTCTGTTGGTGTCCCTACACCATTTTAATAATAAATTTGTTTGTTTTTATTTCCCGGTGTCTCGAACTCTCCTTCCGCGCTCAACCACGGTGCGGCGCTGCGCATTACTCCCGCACGGGATGTAGACAAGGGAGCATTTTACTGGACGGACCGGTGTACGCATTTTTTCCCGCGTAGACGATTCCCGGGAAACGCTCATAAGGCGCAAGCGGCGTACACATTCTTCCCGTGTAGCCGATCTCCCGGGGAAGAACGAGCGTTTTCTAACAAGAATAAAGATAAAATAAAATAAAATTTAACTATGTATTTACACTGAATTTTGAAAATAGGAGAACTGTACAATTATTGCACTGACAGATATGTACTGAAAAGGTCTAATAAGTTAAAAGTTAAAGTGAGTTAAAGTGAGTTGTGCTGTTATGTGCAGGATGTTGTCATTGTTTGTGTAATTAATGAGACAAGCTCTTTTTTAGATATGGGGTTAAAGGTATTGGTATTACTCTTGTACTATTTTCTCTACCACTAGATTTTACAGAATCAGTGAAGGTTGATTATTGATTACGCTACACGATGCATTAGATGATTTAAGTCTTATGTTTTCAATTTTAACACTAAAGAAAGCAACTGAAATGCACTCAAAATGACTGGAAGTGCCTGGAATGTGAACAAAATAAATGGAAGTTATAGAGCTAAAACTCACAGTGACCAGACAACGAGAATTTTACACTTAGGGGTAAAAATAAGTATTAAGAAAAAGGAAACTGCAGAATGAAGCTCACAAAGCATTTCTTGGAAGACCAGCTACAGGAGTAGTTTTAGTTTCAGGTCGTATCATTCTGTCATGCCTTGTCTCTGGTAAGTAGTGTGATAAAAAACAAGAAGGCAGACAAAGAGGATGAGTTCCTTACATCCCTTTTACCTTTATTTACTAGAGGTTCAGTTGTATATATAACAGAGTTGTATATATTGTTTAATATCTGTTTGCATCTGTCTGTCATTAAGTTCTTGTAATGCTAAACACGCCATGTTTAATTTCACAGATGGGCGCATGTTTTTCAAAAGTATTCAATGGCTGTTCTCTGAAAATCTATTGTGCTGTGACATGGGTATTTCCAAAAACAAAAGGTAGAGCAACTAAACTAAAATTATATTGAAATAGGTCTAAATCAACATTAGATACTTTTCCTAAATTTTATTTTATTAAAAGTTTAAAATTAATTAAAATTATATACATTTTTTATTTAAAATTAAACCATAAGTAACAATTTTGTTATTGAATTCTAGATCAGTATCTGATTCTGGGTGCAGAGGAGGGAGTCTACACCCTCAATTTGAATGAGCTTCATGTGGACACTTTGGAAAAGGTTATTTAATTTTTATTATCAGTAATAATAATCAGATTATCAGTACTTATATTTAATGGTCCAAATATTTACTTCTGTGTACTTACTGTAAACATACAGAACTTATTATGCCTTATTATTTGTTACTTTAATAGGTACACCTTGTTTTTATATTTATTTTCTATTTTATCAGTTCCATTTACAATTATAGATTGTAATCCATCTGTTTCTATACATTATTTGTCAGTCCTATTTACGCTGATTTTCATTTGTCTGGAATATCACTTGACCACTATAATGAAGGTATTATTTGGGAAATTTAGGATTCACTGTCCCCTCTGTTAGACACATCTATCTCAATACCACCTTGTACAAGTTAAATCACAGCTTATTTGTTTTTGCACAGTTTGTGTTCAAGTAAGTTCAAGTAATTTATTTATATAGTGCTTTTTACAATAGTACATTGTCACAAAGCAGCTTTACAGCTTTACAAAAATCCAGGTTCCATCCATAAATAAAGGTTCACAGCCATGGATAAAGAGCTGACAACACCTCTATGAAATTAGCAACACCTCAAAAGAAGCAAACAAGAAAAGCAGTTAGAGCTAATAAAACACAGCATTTAAGTTATAACCAGAGTTTGATTGACTCTTGGGTGAAGAGGTGAAATGCCAGCACAGACTGATCCCAGATCACCAACCCAACACCGCCAAGCCGGAGATCTACACCTTTATCATTAAACGCAAAATTAAATAATTGTGTTTTTAATCTACTTTTAAAGATTGATAGTGATTATGAGTTGCGAACAGTAACTGGAAGGCTATTCAAAAGTTGAGGAGCCTTATGGGAGAACTCTCTTCCACCAGCACCTTGAGATCTGAACTTGCGTGTTGGCTGATACAGTTGAATCTTATAATCTTATGAGGATTTTATGTTATAAATAAAATCTTGTTCTCAATACGAGACTTAACTGGCAGCCAGTGTAAGTTAGATAACACAGGACTGATATGATCAAACTTTCTGGCTATGGTTAAAACCCTAGCTCCTGCATTTTGATCAAGTTGTAGTTTATGTAAAAATTTATTAGAACATCCTAAGTGAATCAGAAGTGAATTACAATCTAATTTTATCAGGTTTGATAATTCTAGATTGTAGTTGGTTTTCTCCAAACTACTGATTTGTTGTGTTCTCTTTTGTAAGTTGCTTTGGATAAAAGTGTCTGCTAAATGACTAAATGTAAATTTATTGCTAATGTGCTTCGCAAAGGAGATTCATTCTCTTTCGTAAGAAAATGGATTGAAATTCACACCACAATTTCTTGCATCTTGTTAAACTCACATCTACTCAGCTGCTCTTTCAGTCTGTTCAGGTGGACGCAGAAGTTTTCAGGATGGAAGAAGCCTTTGTTTGAGATGTCTCTAAGCATTTTTTATACATTCTGAAAATTAGTTTGCCATTTGCACTTTAGCTGAGATGTCCACAATGCAAAGTTTAACTTTAAAGGCATATACAGCACTAATCATGTGTGACAGCTTTGTCTTCTTTCTGCAATTCACAATTTAGTTTGGATGCAATTTAGTCAGCTCCCTGTATTCTTCATTCCTTGACTTTAAAAAATTTGGCAGAAAACCTATGAATCGCTGGAGCAACATCCCATGACTTTACCAAGCCACATCCGCATGCAGTGTGCATTCAGCATCAAGCTCATCAAATAATGATTTAAACAAATGATGTTTTAGAGCTTTTTGCATGAATTGAGTTTACAATTTTGACCAGAACTGTCATCATATGTAAGAATTTTACTACTTTGCTGGCTAACTGGCTCGTTGATATGTCACATAATGGTAGCTGACAAAGGAAGGGAAAGTAGGATCTTTCTTACAAAATGCAATGAAACCAGTATGTACACAACACATTGCTGGTCCTCCGTCTGTTATGTTTTGTTAAATTTTTAATGCACGATATATATCTTCACCCGTTGTTCTCTCATTCAAAGGCAAAAGGGTGAGAAAATGCTAGCAAATAGCAAACATAAAAAACTCATTCTCCCATTCCTGGTGAAAATTGTATGTCTTTTCCTTCTTCCTTGATGGCCATTTCCAAAGCCAGTTTCAGAGCGAGTATTTCAATTGATCAGAGAGTGTTGCATTTGAAGGTCTTGCTAAACAATTTAGTCCATCATAAATCCACAGCTATTTACACAACCTACTTATATAATGCAATTACTGCAACATATCGCGATTAATTTGCATGATCTTGGAGATCGACCTGTTATTTGCAATCGACTGGTTATTGATGTTTGCCTACGGATATATAAATACTTTCAGTTTCATAGTACAAAATTACATATATTTTCAGCTTTTCACTTCTGAGTAGTATATTCAAATATGTGTTCTTTTTGAATGCTTGTTATAATTAAGCAAGACCTTGTAGAATTTCTTTGTTAAATTTGTCTCAATTATGTAACTTGTTTTCTGTCATGACAAATATTTAACTTAGTCATTTTGCTAACAACATCAATTTAAAACAAGTTAATTTACAGCTCTAGAATAAATACTACATGGGGTGAAAGGTATATAATGCACAGTAGATTTGTGCCTTTCCTTGCTGTAATTTGGCAAATTTTTCCTTTTTTACAGTTACTATCACAGAGATGTACCTGGCTTTATGTAATGAACAATGTCCTTATGTCTGTTTTAGGTATGTTCAGGGTTTTTTTACATTGATAAATTTTTTCTCTAGTCTTGACAGAAGTCACAAATTTTCCCATGTTATTTGTTTGTTTTAGGTAAATCCTCGCATCTTTACTCTCATGATCTCACTGCTGCTTTTGAGCAACGAGGGCATGACCAAAAAAAACTGAGCCACTTATCTCTCAGCACCAGCAGAATTACTGAGAGAATAATCCACAGGTCATACCATTATCCAATGTACTATCCAACATAATTTTAATCTTTAAATTTTTTTGGTTAAATAGTGTTTTTAAAAGGTGCCAGTCTGTAACAAAACATAGTGAAAGGAAACTAAATTTATGACCTTATAACTTTTTAAAAAGTTTTTTTTTGTAGTTTTACTAATGCCACAAAAATTATGTCACCAAATGTGCCAAATTTGATAGTAATTTTATTTGCTTAGTGGAATCTTGCATGTGTGTAACCTTGCATATTTTCTTATATAACTATTCTAGAATTTTAGTTCAAGTTGTATAGTGCTTTTTACAAAAGTACATTGTCCCAAAGCAGCTTTAGAGTTTTTTATTTACATAGCGCTGTATACAGTGATTATAAGTAATTAACACACCTGACGTGGCTCTGACTGATGGCTTTATAATCTTATGGTGCAGGGAGAGAGAACGACAGGAACAGGAATTTTGACAAGGTGCATCGGCCCACATTTGTATTTAAAAGCAAGGCTCAGTGGCGTACACATCCTCCGTGAGTGGTCGGGCAGCATCAACAGTATAGAACACTCATGTAAAGATTGTGCTATGATCAGGTGTTCATTTTTCCATCAAATCAAAAAAACTGAATCATTTTGGAGGTCATCCTGGCACAACCGCAAAGCCACTAGAAAGGTTCTGGCCTGATTGTTGTTGCCGCAGTGCTATTGTAACATTATGGATGATGTGCTGGTTATACCTCAAAGAAAAAAAAAAAAGAGCTAATAAAAAGCAAAAAAAAAAAAAGCAGAGTAATTAAGTAGTAGCCAGAGCTAGATGTTTGACAGTGAAGCTTGTGACCCCAACATAACTGACTAGAGTAGCATAATTAAAGGGGCTGCAGATTACTTAGTCAAGAGTGTAAAATTAAATAAGTATGTCTCATGTCTCTATGAGCTCATGTGTTGGGTTATACAATTGAATGAGTCCACTTACTCATTTTATGTTTTCAATAAAATGTTATAATCAATTCAAAACATAACTGGGAGCCAGTGCAAGTTTGATATGACAGGGCTTATATGATCAAACCACCTGGGTCTAGTCAAAATTCTTTTGCTGCAGTATTTAAAAAAAAAGTAATATTTATTTGTTTTATTAAAACAACCTGTCATTTAGCTCAATCCTCTTTATAGAACTGGTAGATTCAGTTCAATTTGTTCGCCTCTTTGCTAAAATATGATTTTTCTTAGGTCTTCCAATTTCTATAGAAATAAAGGTTGAGATTGTATCTCTATTGAGATTGTGTTTCCAATACAAGTTAATAAGTTATTTTATCACAGATTTAAAAAAATAATTAGAAATGTTAACTTGCTAAATCAAACAATTAAAATAAAGTTTTAGGGTTTTAAGGTAGTTTCCTAGAAGGGTAGAATATTTTAATAATCCCATATTTTTACATCCCAGTCATTTACATTCTGAAATTCACCAAAACATTTCCCAGCGACATGATGCCTTCCCCATACTTAACAGTTTTGCTATTTAATTTGAAATTATGAGAACTTTGTAAGCAATTGATTCATTAAAAATATGCTAGACTTGCCTGAAACACCTCCCTAGGAAGGCGCCCAGGAGGCATACTTACCAGATGCTGAACCACCTTAACAGGCTCCTTTCGATGCGGAGGAGTAGCGGATCCACTCTGAGTCTCTCCCGGATGACCGGGCTTCTCATCTCTAAGGGAGAGCCCAGCCACCCTGCGGAGAAAACTCGCAAACAAAAAAAAATAACGTGATCCTCAGATCACCAAACTGGACACCCTCCATCCCCTGGCTGCACCTAGAAATTCTGTCTATATAAATTATGAACAGAACCGATGACAAAGGACAGCTCTGACGGAGTCCAACCCTCACTGGAAACAAGTCCGACTTACTGCCGGCCATGCGAAGCAAGCTTCTGCTTCGCAAATACAGGGACTGAATGGTTCGTAGTAAGGAGTCATGTACCCCATACTCACGAATCACCTCCAACAAAATACCCAGAGGGACACAGTCGAAAGCCTTCTCCAGATCAGCAAAACACATGTAGACTGGTTGGGCAAACTCCCATGAACCCTCGAGGATCCTGGAGAGAGTGAAGAGCTGGTCCAGTGTTCCACGACCAGGACGAAAACCACACTACTCCTTCTGAATCCGAGGTTCGACTATCAGTTGGACTCTCTTCTCCAGTACCCCTGCATAGACTTTGCCGGGGAGGCTGAGGAGTGTAATTCCCCTGTAGTTTGAACACACCCTCTGGTCCCCCTTTTTAAAAAGACTCACCATCCCCCCCCGTCTGCCATACCAGAGACTGCCCCCTATGACCATGCAATGTTAAAAAGGCGCGTTAGCCAAGACTGCCCCACAACATCCAGAGCTTTGAGGAACTCTGGGCGGCTCTCATGCACCCCTGAAGCCCTGCTACCAAGGAGCTCTCTGACTACCTTAGCGACTTCAGCCACAGTGATAGACAAGCCTCCTCCCGTGTCCTCTGACTCTGCCTCCTCTCTGGGGGTCATATTGGTGGGATTGAGAAGGTCCTTGAAGTATTCCTTCCACTGCCTAATGACGTCGAAGTCAATAGTGCCCCACCTCCACTATATACTGTGTTAGTGGCACACTGTTTTCCCCTCCTGAGTTGCCTGACAGTTTGCCAGAATCTTCTTGGAGCCGACCGAAAGTCACTTTCCAAGGTCTCACCGAACTCCTCCCATGCCCGGGTTTTTGCCTCTGCAACGCATGAAGCCGTAAATCGCTTGGCCTGTCGGTACCAGTCAGCTGCTTCTGGAGTCCCACAAGCCAACCATTCCTGATATGACTCCTTCTTCAGCTTGACGGCATCCCTTACACCTGGTGACCACCACCGTGTTCGAGGGTTACCGCCACGACAGGCACCAACTACTTTGCGACCACAGCTCCTGTCTGCCACTTCAACAATGGAGTAACGGAACATGGCCCATTCAGTCTCAATGTCCCCCACCTCCCCCGGAATGTGGTTGAAGCTCTGATGGAGCTGAGAGTTGAACATCCGTCTGACGGGTTCTTCTGCCAGACGTTCTCAGCAAACCCTTTCTATACATTTAGGTTTGCCTGGTCTGACCGGCATCTTCCCCCGCCATCTGCTCCAACTCACCTCCAGGGGGTAATCAGTTGACAGCTCAGCTCCTCTCTTCACCCAAGACACATGGCCGCAAGTCCAATGACACAACTACAAAGTCGATAATTGAACTGTGGCCTAGGGCATCCTGGCACCATGTGCACTTATAGACACCCTTGTGCTTAAACCGTGATTTGCTCACTGTCATTGCCCAAGTGAGCGTTGAAGTCCCCCAGTAAGACTACAGAGTCTCCAGGGGGAGAACTTTCCAGTATCCCCCCCCCCCCCAGACTCCAAGAAGGCTGGGTACTTTGAACTGCCGTTCGGCGCATAAGCGCAAACAAAAGTCAGTACCTGTTCCCCAACCCGAAGGCGTAGGCAACTCCAGAAAAGGAGATTGGACCCAGAACCCGAGCTGTGCGTTGAGGTGAGCCCGACTATATATAGCCGGTATTTCTCAACCTCCCGCACCAGCTCAGGCTCCTTCCCCGCCAGTGAAGTGACGTTCCAAGTTCCGAAAGCCAATTTCAGCAACCGAGGATCGCGACGCCCAGGCCCATGCCACTGCCCGATCCACACTGCACTGAACCCCTATTACCCCCCCTCCCCCACAGGTGGTGAGCTAATTTGAGGGGGAACCCATGTAACTCCTTCGGGCTGGGCCCGGCCGGGCACCATGGGAAAGTGCCTGACCACCAGATGCTCGCTGACGAACCCCACCTGGCTCCAGGTTGGGGCCCCGATAACCCTAAATCGGGCAGGGCAGGTCTTGATGTTTATGGGGGAAAAAGTATTTATGCAAATTTAACGCTTAAAATATGTGATGACATGAAATTTGTGGAGTCCTAGGTGAATGCAGTAAAATGTTTTTTGAGAGCGATTTGGGACTAGGGCGGCCTGTGGCTTAGTGGTTAGCACATTCGAATCCCAATCTGGGTGGAGTGTTCTCCCCGTGTCATGTTCTCCCCGTGTCCGCGTGGGTTTCCTTCGGGTTCTCCGGTTTCCTCCCGCAGTCCAAAAACATGGATAAAGGTCAATTAAATTCTCCAAATTACTCCATATAGAGTTTGTCTGTGTGAGTGAGTGTGTGCCCAGCGATATATTGGCGCCTTCGTCCTGGGTGTATCTGCTTAGCGCCCGAAACGTTCTCCCCTGGATGGGCATGGGGAACCCCCCCGCGACCCGAGTTAAGGATAAAGCTAAAGATATTGATTTTTTTGTACTAAATGAAATAAACGTTTAATGCTATAGTTTTTGTAAACAGCTTACAAAAGCAACATTTACAATATACTTTCTGTATATTCTATATAATATAATATTCTGAATAAGTGTTCTGAAAATTTTTTTTATAAATACATTTGTGTGTACCTACTCACTTTAATGTGCAAATTATTCATTTGAAGAGTTTATTTAAAAATTAATACAAAACATCATTATTTTATTTATATAGGAATTTTGGTGTGTCATTAAAGATTCCTGAAACAAAAGGTTGTCGCAAATGCAGCGTTGGTAATAACATTTTTCTATATCTATTTGTAATTTCCTGTTTTTCTTATTAAGAATATTGTATCTTTTCTTAGATGTTACACTTTGAGCAATTTTTGGATTGAGTGATTTATTTATAATTTTTGGAATCCAATGCATTCCATGGTGCCTGTGTAAAAGCTTTTGATGATGTAGGGATTATTCCAACCATCAGATGTTTGTGGTAGAAGCTAGTTGTGCTTACTTCACCACCCATGTAGTGCATGATATTTTTTGTAATATGAACACACAGGAGCGGCACGGTAGCTTAGTGGTTAGCACGTTCGCTTCTCAGCATTAGGGATTCCCGGTTCGAATCCCCATCTGGGTGGAGTTTCCATGTTCTCCCCGTGTCTGCGTGGGTTTCCTCCGGGTTCTCCGGTTTCCTCCCACAGTCCAAAAACATGGATAAAGTCAATTGAGTTCTCCAAATTGCCCCATATAGATTGTGTATGCGTGCCTGTCGGTGTGAGTGAGTGTGTGCCCAGTGATAGATTGGCACCCTGTCCTGGGTGTATCTGCCCAGCGCCCGAAACGTTCTCTCCTGGATGGGCATGGGGAACACCACCGCGACCCTAATATAGGATAAAGCGGAAGATGATGAATGAATGAATGAACACACAGGAACTTGAATCTGATGCAAATGTATGCACAATGAAAACAATGATTACGGTCAAGATCACTGCATTGTTTTTATAAATAATGGCAGAGGGCATCACTACGCTGCCATGATCTTTGTGGCTAATATGCAAGAAAAAGTTCTACCCAAGGATACTATGTTGCATCTAAATTGTGAGAAAGTTAAAACGGTAAATTTAGAAAATGCAATGTCCTGTGTGGTGCTAAGTTTTATGTAGTGATTTTTTTGTATGAATTAGTTAATAATAAAAAACAGGTCAGTTTGCTTACATGTTTTTTGTGAATGTTTCTCCTTTAGCTCGTAATCCATACAGCGACAATATATTTTTATGTGCTGCTGTGCCATCAGGACTTGTTTTGCTTTTGTGGTATGAACCTCTGCAGAAATTTATGCTTCAGAAAGTAAGACTCCCTATTATTATTATTAATTATTATTGTTGTTGTTAATATTATTATTAATATCAAAACCACCCTATTTATTTATTCTATAAATCACACCCTAATTATTGTTGTTATCCTTGTAATCAGCATTAGTTGAGACATATTTAGAATCATAAATAGCAACAAGGACTCGCATAATACTAAGAATTTCTTTTATTGTCCAAACCTGATATAGCACATAGCCGTGAGCTTGCCTGAACCTCTTGACGTTTTTGAACTGCTGGTTTTGGTCACAGATGAGCTTCCCCGTGTTTGTGTAGGGGTGAGCAAATGCATATCAAGAAATAAACCCCAAACAGATCAGCTGCTGAAATTTGACATCATTAATTTAAATAACATGTCAAATTCTCCTTCAGGTATGTGTTACTTGAAATGTTATTACTGTGTCATATTTTTTCCTGTTAAAATATATTGTTTGTTTCTGTGTATAGAGTGTGAATATGTCAGGGCAGTGCAGATCATACAACTTGATAGAGATGTGGTTCTCATTGCACTAGAAAGTAAGTAACCTGTACTTTGTCTAAAAATGAAACAAGACATATTGTAATAAATAATATTCAAATGCTTTCTTAATTCATATTTTCTGGACTGATTGAAAAAAGGAAGGAAAATATAAACCTAAATTTTTCAAGGGAACATTAGTGAACAAAATCAAGATCCAAGTTGTGGAGAAGGGGAGAAACCTGTTAGGCCATGTTATGAACATGGTGCCCATCTTGAGTGCTACCAACTTTGAATTTTTTAAATAGGAAAACCATTGTTAAATACATTATTTGTAATACATCTGTATTGCTGATGTATAAAGGATGGCAATAACCTGTTGCTTATGTAAATCAAAACGATCTAACTTTGGCAACCTTTCTTTATTGTCCGTGTGATCTTTCGCAAACTTTGCAAGGGTAGTATTGTTTGTTTTTTGTTTTTTTTGAGAACAGCAGCCTTCTTTCTGCAATTCTAACATGCTGATCAATATCCTACTTATCTGTGGATGCATGGACATTAGCAATGTAAAAAATTACATTAGTTTCCTTTTACGAACTTGCAAACTTTTACACCACTTCATCTTGGCGTGTCATTTTTGGTGGTCTGCCATTCCTGGAGATGGTAATAATGGTATGACTGTATATTGGTAAGGTCCAAAGTCTTTAGAGATGTTTTAATAACCTTTTACAGCCTGATAAACAACACTTCCTTGGAGGTCCTTAAAAATTTTCTTTGTTTATGCCATGTTACACTTCCACAAACGTGTTGTGAAGATCAAACTTCCCATTATTATTCGTTTAATAAAACAGGACATCCACTCACACCTCTTTGGCATTCCACTGATTAAAAATACCTGACTCCAATTTTACCCTTAAATTATAGTCTTACGGTTCTCCTACTTTTGCCACTCACATACACTACATTGCCAAAAGCATTTGCTCAGCCATCCAAAATTATCAGAATCAGGTGTTTCAATCACTTCCATGGCCACAAATCAAGCACCAACTCATGCAGTCTGTTTTTACAAACACTTGTGAAAGAATGGGTTGCTCTCAGGAGCTCAGTGAATTCCAGCATGGAACTGTAATAGGATGCCACCTGTGCAACGAATCCAGTCGTAAAATGTTTTTGCTCCTGAATATTCCACAGTCAATTGTCAGCTGTATTATAAGAAAATGGAACAGAATGTACTGGAACGACAGCAACATGGTAGGCAACGCAAACTAACGGAGCGGAGTCAGCGGATGCTGAAGCACATGGTGCAAAGAAGTCGCCGACCTTCTGCAGAGTCAATCACTACAGAAGTCCAAACGTCATGTGGTCTTTAGAACAGTGCGCAGAGAGCTTCATGGAATGGATTTCAATGGTCAAGCACCTGCATCCAAGCCATACATCACCAAGTGCAATGCAAAGCGTCGGATGCAGTGATGTAAAGCACACTCCCACTGGACTCTATAGTTCTGGAGTGACAAATCGCACTTCTCCATCTTATGAATGAGTCTGGGTTTGGTGGTTGCCAGTAGAACGGTACTTGACTTGACTGTATTGAGCCAAGTATAAAGTTTGGTGGAGGGGAGATTATGGTATAGGGTGTTTCTACAGAAGCTGGGCTTGACCCTTACTTCCAGTGATAGGTATTCATTTTAGAAAATTCCATGCTCCCTACTTTGTTGGAACAGTTTGTAGCTGGCCTGTGACAGAGTCTGGTGTGGATGAAGTTGTCTGGCCCGCACAGTCATGACCTTAACCCAACAGAACATCTTTGGGATAAATTTGAACGGAAACTGAGAGCCAGTCCTTCTCGTCTTTTGTAAGAATGGTCAAATATTCCCACAAACACACTCCTAAACCTTGTGGAAAGCTTTCACAAAAGAGTTCCCAGAAATTGTTCTAGCTCCATATTGAACCTTATGGATTAGGAATGGGATGACACTTAAGCTCATATGTGAGTCAAGGCAGGTGAGCGAAAACTTTTGGCAATATAGTGTATAAGTTATGTTGGATAATTTCCCTTAATAAATAGCCAAGTTCATGAATTTTGTCTTATTAGTATTATTATGTGTTCTCTTTATCTACATACACACAGAATAGAACATTTATTTATTCATGTATTTCATAGAATCTGTGAAGATTGTTAATCTCCAGGGGGTTCCATGCATAGACTTACCCTCAGAAATTAACTTTGACTTCTCCATTGAGACTTTGGGTAAGTAATTTCTAAAACATTTCATTTGTTTGGTTTAAAGACTGACACTTACACATCTCCAATAAATTGTCAATTTTACATTAATGTAAAGTTATACATAAATTATATAAAATGCTAAGAAAGCAGAATACTTTTTGTTGTATCAAGCCTTAATCTGACCAAAGCTTCTAAAACATTTCAATCTTTTTTTTATCCATTCATCCATCCATTATCTTCCGCTTATCCGGGGTTCGGGTCGCGGGGGCAGCAACCGAAGTAGGGAGACCCAGACCTCCCTCGCCCCAGCCACCTCCACCAGCTCGACTTGGGGAATCCCAAGGCGTTCTCAGACCAGCTGAGGGATATAATCTCTCCAGCGTGTCCTGGGTCTGCCCCGGGGTCTCCTTCCAGCTGGACTTGCCTGAAACACCTCCCTAGGAAGGCGCCCAGGAGGCATCCTTACCAGATGCCCGAACCACCTCAACTGGCTCCTTTCGATGCGGAGGAGTAGCGGCTCCACTCTGAGTCTCTCCCGGATGACCGAGCTTCTCACCCTATCTCTAAGGGAGAGCCCAGCCACCCTGCGGAGAAAACCTATTTCGGCCACTTGTATTTGCGATCTTGTTCTTTCGGTCATTACCCAAAGCTCATGACCATAGGTGAGGGTCGGAACGTAGATCGACTGGTAAATCGAGAGCCTTGCCTTGTGGCTCAGCTCCTTCTTTACCACAACAGACCAGTATAGGGTCCGCATCACTGCTGACCCCGCGCTGATCCGTCTGTCAATCTCACGCTCCATCTTACCATCACTCGTGAACAAGACCCCGAGATACTTAAACTCCTCCACTTGAGGCAAG
>JAFMOD010000446.1:508601-552261 GCA_019802435.1 Corydoras maculifer
GGGCTGAATAATTTTGCACATCGCACTTTTCAGTTTTTTATTTGTAAAAAAATTGTTGATTCATGTATAACTTTCATTCCACTTCACAATTGTATACCACTTTGTGTTGGTCTTTCACATTAAATTCCAGTGAAATATATTTATGTTTGTGGTTGTAATGTGACAAAATATGGAAAAGTTCAAGGGGTATGAATACTTTTGCAACCCACTGTATGTACACCCTTGTGCTCAAACATGGTGTTCGTGATGGACAAACCGTGATTTGCACACAAGTCCAACAACTGAACACCGACTCGGGTTCAGATCAGAGAGGCCGTTCCTCCCAATCACACCTCTCCAGGTCTCACTGTCATTGCCCACGTGAGCATTGAAGTCCCCCAGTAGGACTACAGAGTCTCCAGGGGAAGCAGTTTCTAGTACTCCCCCCACAGACTCCAAGAAGGCTGGGTACTCTAAACTGCTGTTCGGCGCATAAGCGCAGACAACAGTCAATACCCGTTCCCCCACCCGAAGGCGTAGGGAAGCTACCCTCTCATCCACCGGGGAAAACCCCAACATGCAAGCGTCAAGCCGGGGGGTCACGAGAAAGCCCACACCTGCCCGACGCCTCTCGCCATGGGCAACTCCAGAAAAGAACCCTAGAGTCCAGCCCCTCTCAAGGAGATTGGACCCAGAACCCACGCTGTGCGTTGAGGTGAGCCTGACTATATCTAGCCGGTATTTCTCGACCTCCTGCACAAGCTCAGGCTCCTTCCCTGCCAGTGAAGTGACGCTCCAAGTTCCGAAAGCCAATTTCAGCAACCGAGGATCGCGACGCCCAGGCCCATGCCTCCGGCCACTGCCCGATCCACACTGCACCGAACCCCTATTACTACCCCTCCCACAGGTGGTGAGCCCATTTGAGGGGGAACCCATGTAGCTCCTTCGGGCTGGGCCCGGCCGGGCACCATGGGAAAGTGCCCGACCACCAGACGCTCGCTGACGAACCCCATCCCCAGGCCTGGCTCCAGGGTGGGGCCCCGATAACCCTATATCGGCAAGGGTACACATGTTCTTTGGTTTTATTTTCATAGGGGTTTTATTGGACCACTCTTTGTCTGGCCCGTCACCTAGGACCAATTTGCCTTGGGAGACCCTGCCAGGGGCTTTTGCCCCAGACAACATAGCTCCTAGGATCATTCAAGCATGCAAACTCCTCCACCATTTTTTTTTTAACAAATTTTTTTTTTTTTTTTACTTTATACCTGAAACACACTCCAAAATGAAATAATAAATAAATACATTAATTAAAAAATAAAGTGTAAAAGAACAGAATATTGAAGTGACACTTCAATGTCAGATAAAGGGTTGGGACAACCCAAAGTTCCAACAGGGCTGTAAACACTTAATTGTACATACACTTTAAGTGCTTCGATGGATTTGCATAATGACATTAATTCAATTTTGTTAAACACCTTTGTCACTCAACTTACTCAGTTACTAAAACACATTAATGTAACCAGAAATATTTCTAGGTATATTTACAAGATTTTATTTATGTTCTGTTGCGAGTCAATAATTTTCCAGAAGCCCAGAATGACCATGCATGGCCTGATTCACTACTACATGAACTACATCACTGTAATTTAAACAGATTAATGTAAAGTGCTTGTAAGAAGTCAGGTTTAGCTTCTAATGTATCAAACTTTAAGAAAGAATTAGCAAAATATTTACTTGGAACACTAGAGCAACTAGTTTATTCAGTTACATTCTACTATTCTTTTTTCTAGTACTTTTACAACACCAACAGGAGTCCTTCAAAATAATTCTTGATGACTTCCTTAACAATTTTATTATGTTATTGCAAATTGTTTAAACGGGGTCAGTCAAAATAAACTCATTAATGTACAGAGCTAAGTATTTTTTTTTTGTTTGTTTTCTATTAGTTTGTTTACAGGATAGTGTTTTGGCTTTCTGGAAACATGGACTGAAAGGACGCAGTCTGGTCAACTGTGAGGTATTTTATCTTTCATTTAATATACTATTTGAATTTCATTTTCTGTATTCTGTAATTTTTCTATCTTTCTTAGTGCATATTACTTGGTATATTCATGGAGAACATCTCGGGCGCTGGGCAGATAGACCCAGGACAGGGCGCCAATCCATCGCTGGGCACACACTCACTCACACAGACACACTCTAAACGGGGCAATTTGGAGAATTCAATTAACTTGATCCATGTTTTTGGACTGTGGGAGGAAACCGGAGAACCCGGAGGAAACCCACGCAGACACGGGGAGAACATGGAAACTCCACCCAGATGGGGATTCGAACCGGGAATCCCTAGCGCTGNTGGGCACACACTCACTCACACAGACACACTCTAAACGGGGCAATTTGGAGAATTCAATTAACTTGATCCATGTTTTTGGACTGTGGGAGGAAACCGGAGAACCCGGAGGAAACCCACGCAGACACGGGGAGAACATGGAAACTCCACCCAGATGGGGATTCGAACCGGGAATCCCTAGCGCTGAGAGGCGAACGTGCTAACCACTAAGCCACCGTGCCTACTTGGTATATTGTACAGCAATATCATTACTACTTAAACAGAATGTCACATTGTTATAAGTATGTAGACATCTCAAAACGAAAATTATATAGGCCTTGATTTAATTGCTGAAGTTTCATATTGGTACAAATAAATTATTATTCATTCATTCATTCATTCATTATCTTCCGCTTATCCTCTATTAGGGTCGCGGTGGGGTTCCCCATGCCCATCCAGGGGAGAACGTCTCGGGCACTGGGCAGACAGACCCAGGACAGGGCGCCAATCCATCGCTGGGCACACACTCACTCACACAGACACACTCTACAGGGGGCAATTTTGAGAATTCAATTAACTTGTTCCATGTTTTTGGACTGTGGGAGGAAACCGGAGAACCCGGAGGAAACCCACGCAGACACGGGGAGAACNTCGCGGTGGGGTTCCCCATGCCCATCCAGGGGAGAACGTCTCGGGCACTGGGCAGACAGACCCAGGACAGGGCGCCAATCCATCGCTGGGCACACACTCACTCACACAGACACACTCTACAGGGGGCAATTTTGAGAATTCAATTAACTTGTTCCATGTTTTTGGACTGTGGGAGGAAACCGGAGAACCCGGAGGAAACCCACGCAGACACGGGGAGAACATGAAAACTCCACCCAGATGGGAATTCGAACCGGGAATCCCTAGCGCTGAGAGGCGAACGTGCTAACCACTAAGCCACCGTGCCGCCAATAAATTATTAAATAAATAAATTAGCAACTAAACTTACATCTAATTAAATTAATTTCCTTTTATTTTAAAATTTAAGTGTACATTTTGAATGTTTAGGGGATACATTGTATGAACAAGGACACCAACATCTATTTTAAACAAAAACAAAAATTTTTTGCTCCCATTTTTCATGTACACAAAAGGCCTTTTTCTCTTTAATATTACATCCATCCATCTATTGTCTTCTGGCGGGGGGGGGGGGTCCCCAATACAAATCCAGGGTTTAACATTTCGGGCGCTGAGCAGATACACCCAGGAGAGAGTGTGCCAACCTAATGCTGGGCACACACTCACACACAGATGGACACACAAAAACACTCTCTATGTGGGGCAATTTGGAGAATTCAATTAAGGTCAATGATCCATGTTTTTGGACTGTGGGAGGAAACCAGTTTAATTACCTCTTTTCAAATTGGCCCTATATAGTGTGTGTATATATGGTGTGTATATATAGTGTGTATATATGGTGTGTGTGTGTGTGTGTGTGTGTGTGTCAAAGCAAGTGAGTGTATGCGGAGCATGCCCTGGATGCATCTGCAGTGCCATGAAACTTTCTCCCCTGGATGGGAATGGGGAACCCTCCTGCGACCCCAGTATAGGATTAAGCAGAAGATAATGAGATGGGACAAATGTATACTATATATTCATATTCATCATACTTTATGCTTTACAGGTAACACAAGAAATTACAGATGAAACTCGAGTATTTAATGTTTTAGGCACAAACAGGTAATGTAAGTCCTTTTGTGTTTTTACCAACTGTTAATTTTAATCTTAATAATTGACAGTATGTTAAATTATTTTACAGAAACATTGTTCTACAGAGCACTCCAACTGACAACCCTTTAGCTCCCAGCAATTTATACATTTTAGCTGGTCATGAGAACAGCTAGTGAAACAAGAAAAAGAACCAATAAATAAAACGTTTTGATTTTGAGTGAAATGTTACATAATCATATACTGAAATTTATAAACAAAGTCTAACTATATGTTGCACACATTTACATCCTGAGTGAAAAACTGACAGAACACTGAAATCATTGAGTTGAGAATATGGGAAAGCATCCTCAATCACATCAATTATTATACATTTTATGCTTATATATCAGGGCATTTATATATCATGGCTAGAAATGACATAATATTTAATGACAATTAATATAAATAATAAATTATATAAAAAATATAAATCACTAATAGAAAAATCTCTAAAAGTTTTTTTTTTTTGCACCAAAACAGTTTTTAATTAACACCAATATCAGAGGAATAACTTAAGAGCCTCCTTAAACAAAAAATGTATGTAAATTATCTAACCTGTCTAAACCTTTCACACAACCTTTACATATTTTATATAATAATCTGCCTAAACTCACTACTCATTGTATTTTCTGAACTTATTTACTGGTAAAGCACTACAGAGATTTAAAGAAAAATCATCTGTAGTACCTTAACACAGTCAGGCCATCAATATATAACACATTTTTGTGTGCACTCCATTGTTGATTTCCTCTGCACAAAGAGTACTCTTAAAAAATTGTGCAACTCATCCAACAAGTGCTTTGTAAAATAACACCAAGGCTATTTTTTAATGAATATGTACAGCAGTTCTAGAAGAGTATTTTTTTCTTAATTGCTGACTTGTGTTGTTCTCTATTTTCTAAATGTCTGCTAAATGTAAATATTAATGTATTCAAATGGATGAGAAGTAATATATTATTATTCTGTGACATTGATTTTTGTGTTTTTGATGTTTACAAAATATTTTATTCATGTCATTGTTCACACAAACTAACATAGGAAAATCCTAGTTCAATCTAAAGTAAATTTATTCACAAAACAACATATTCATTTATTATTGTATAAAAAAGCACATACATACATATCATAATAAAGTAAATGAAAGAACATATATTCTCCAAAGGTTTTTAACTGGCATCTTTGGGGATTGCCCATGTGTTGTGGTAAAAAAAAACATTGTGACCATTGTCAGTCGTCTAGCTATTTATGTAGCTATTTATTCAATTCAATTCAACGATACAAATTCTGTCTTTACAAACTGCATTCATAGAAAGGTTGTGACACTTTCGAAATAAAATGAATAAACAAATTACAGATTACTTTTATTTCATCATCATTCAACAGGAAAAAAAGTTTTTAGTGTTTTTAGCTTAACTTTCAACACCAAATTAAAAAAATTATAATTAATGTAAAAACACACACACACACACACACAAGATATGTTGAGCACTAGGTCACATAACCGTTAAATTATACTTTTTAGAAATTAAAGACACTGATCATTTCTATTTTTAGTGGGATTTTTGTTTATTCTTATTAACAGTCGGGTTCACCATTGTCTATTAAATATTAAACCATACAATAGGACACATATCTGGACCTCATGCAGGCCAGTTAAAAATATACAGTATGTCTATCAAGCCATGCTGTTAAAACTAAGGCTTGACATTGCCCTGCTGAAATAAACACTTTTGGACATTATACCGATTTTTGGTAAAAAAATATGTTGTCTTGATCACAGCATATGTCTTACAAAGGCCATATAAAGGCCAATATAAACCTCCAAAATAATGGCACCTTTAGATAGATGCAGATCATGGGCATACAGATAAAGTTATATCTTGTCACATTTATTGACGTTACATTTTTTAATTAGAATTTAAATTTTTTGGCTATATAATGTGTAACTTTGTCTTTGCATAATACAATTTCAGAACACTCACTGTGTTTCTGACTACAGTGATGGGCAGCAGAGTGGTATTCATATATAAAAACCTCTTTAGTGTCAAATATAGATTAAATGAGGAAATGAATTAATTGGTCTATTCAATTTAAACACTGTTATAAAAGTTATAAAATTCAAACACAAATGTTTTAAATTGTATATTTAGACATAATATGAACTCATAATGTTACAAGCGACATGGTATCTTAATGGCTAGTGCTGGTTAGAGCGTGTGACAAGCAAGTGTGTACTTTTAAGAAAAAATTGGATTATGTGTATTTAAATAAAAACACAATGATAGGACTGCAAAGAAAATGTATATGAATTTTAGCTGGTCGAATTGTGGAATTGTGTATTACATGCCCCCCCTTCCCCTTTAAATAATTTATGATTTAGTATTACAAAAATATTTGTACAGCATGAATTTGCATTTGGCATTTTACCATTGCATCTTATACTAAAATAAACCTTCCATTGTTATGTAATTTATACAAATGTAGCTTTGTACTCTGTAGTGGTAGCTGCACTCGGGTGTAAGACTATGTTGAAGTTTCCTTGCGGATGGACAGAAGTTCCAGTTTTCATTTTGTTCTGGCACTGTCGAAGCTCAGCTGCATAATGTTCAAAGCTGTCATTCAGAGTCTTAACAGGGCTGTTAACAGTCCTTTGACATGGAGCCAGTGACTGTTCTTGTATCAGTGTGACCTCCTGCTGGGGATTCACTCCAGTGCAGAATTCATCTCCATCCTTCTCCACACCTGACGAAGAAAGAAACTTGAGAATATGTGGACTAATTCAACAATATACAGATATGATTAGGTTTGGGCTTACTTAGGCTTCTCTTTTCATTGAGAATTTGTATATTTTTAATATTTATATTTTATATGGTAATTGGTCTTGATTCTGATATCAGACATTCTATATATACCTTATATGTGACAACTGACACACTAAAAAAAAAAAAAAAATGTTAGCTGAAAATTTTTTTCATAAAGCACAATACAGTGGCACGGTGGCTTAGTGGTTAGCACGTTCGCCTTTCAGCACAAGCGATTCCAGGTTCGAATCCCATTCTGGTTGGAGTTCCCATGTTCTCCCCGTGTCCGTGTGTGTTTCCTCCAGGTTCTCCAGTTTCCTCCCACACTACAAAAACATGGATCAAGGTCAATTGAATTTTCCAATAACAATTACCCCATATAGAGTGTGTTTGTGTGCGTGTCTGTGTGAGTGAGTGAGTTTGTGCCCAGCGATAGATTGGCACCCTGTCCTGGGTGTATCTGATAATGGATGGATGGATGGACTTACAAGTGAGAGAACTCCACTAGAAGTAAGTCAGGGAGAAAGCAGCATTGTGAATGATGATCATTTGATTATGTGGTTTCAATGACTAGATTTTTGCCACCCTTTTTTTAAAGCAACTGCTTGAGTAAGAAATGTGTCTTAAGTTGGTATTTAAAAGTACTGAATGGCTTAATATTGCCAATACATTTAGGAAGATAACACCATTTGGTGAAGAATATGAAGTAAGAATTGGCACAGTGGTGAGGTTGAAGGACCAAGCAGCAATCAGTACTACCTACTGATTGCCGCTTGGTCCAGATCCTTGGAGCAGATCCAGAGATTGTCCTAAAGGCCAGAGTGCCTTGTACTAAATGTGTTGGCTAAAAGAAGCCAATAAAAAGAGATGAACCCAATGATTACATGTACAAAGAAAAAAGAAGAGGGGACCAAGCACTGAGCCCTGGGGAACTCCATAACACCTTGAAGGACATTCTTGTTAAGTAGGATCAAAACAAAGAAGGTATTTCCAAATGAACACGATGGCTTTATGCTTAAAAAATATTTTTCAAAATCATTTAAAATCAGTAAACCAATTACTGGTTTTGACAATAACCATTCATTCATTCATTATCTCCTGCTTATCCTCTATTAGGGTCGCGGTGGGGTTACCCATGCCCATCCAGGGGAGAACGTCTCGGGCGCTGGGCAGATAGACCCAGGACAGGGGGCCAATCCATCGCTGGGTTTTGACAATAATTTCAAATTTTATTAATATTATTCACATTATTTTAATAAAACTACCAGGTAATTTTCAAACTAATTACAACTTTTCTTAACAACTTTCAAGGGATTATAAACTTGTTCTAAAATATCCAGAAGAGGATAATTATTGTTTGAATTATTTGGAAAGTATCTAAGCATAAAAATTCTCTGCAAAGTGAATCTAAAATATTTATCTCATGCTGAAAACAAAGTCTTTGTCCTTAAATAAATGCAACCAACTGAATCACAAATTAATTGAAACAAAGAATGAAGGAGATGAAAGAAGATAAAGATCCACAGTTAAAAAAGAGACAAAATATGCTGCTACACAAGATGACACCATAGGCTAATAAGATTTTACTTCTATTGTTTATTACGCACATACAATATAAACATGATCTATAGCAGAGACAAAAAGACTGGCAGTTCAAAGCACTTTTTTTAAATAAAGAACTTTGTAGCTAAAAATGTTTCCCACTATTTTAGCATTATAACATGAACTTACTGTCCTGTATGGTTACAGTATATATTATTATATATTTTACTATTATATATTATACTATTAAAACAATGAGGGCATGAGTGGGTGTGCATTATTGAAAATAAATTTAAAGTAAACATTACTGCTGAGTAACAGGATACTGTCTTAGTGCTCATCAGGAATCAACTCGCTGTTTATATTAATCTGCATTACAATTATTGTACATAATTTAAAATAATGTTCTACCATGTTTGCTTCACATTTGTATAACATGAAAATTTATTAAATCAATAAGGCATGAGAGAGCGTGCTTTATTGTGAATAAATGACAAGAAAGAGCTCATTACAATAATGCACAACCTCAAGAGCCTTATTGATTTTATAAAAATGGTTACAGCACGGTGTTACACCCGCCTACCTAAGGATTAAAGCGGCTGCGCATTAGAAGCGCAGATCCGCCACGCTTTAACGCGATGAAGGGAGCCAGGCACGCAGGTAGCAGGGAAATGGAATTAATTAAAGGTGTAGTACACCACAAAACAAAGGTACAACCGCGAATGAACATAAAAGGAATCTACGACGTGCACCGGGGACAAGGAACGAAGGAAATATATACAAATGAAATCCGACCACGTGCACAACACAACCAATCAACAGAAAGAGATAATTAATTAAATTAAATACCGTCAATAAACATAAATTAACAGACGTAGGCACCTGTTACAGTACCCCCGCCCCTACGGTCGCTCAACAGACGGATGCAACCAAGTAAATAAAATAGTAAAAGTCAAATAAAAATCCCGGGGGGGAAGGGGGGGGTCCTCCGCCCTCCTCGAGCCCTCTGGCTATGCAGTTCGGTGGGCGCCCTCTGCGGACAAGGTGAGGGAAGCACCCTCTGGCAGTGCAGTTCGGTGGACGCCCTCTGCGGATGAGGCGTGGGGTGTGCCCTGTGGCTTTATGTCGAGGTGGGCGCCCTCGGCGGATCAGGAGGGAACCACGCCCTCTGGCTGCGTGGTCCGGCGGGGGCCCTCGGCGGGTGCGGAGTGAGCCACGCCCTCTTGCTGCGTGGTCCGGCGGACGCCCTCGGCAGGTGCGGAGTGGGCCCCGCCCTCTGGCTGCGTGGTCCGGCGGACGCCCTCGGCAGGTGCGGAGTGGGCCACGCCCTCTGGCTGCGTGGTCCGGCGGACGCCCTCGGCGGGTGCGGAGTGGGCCACGCCCTCTGGCTGCGTGGCGAGGTAGGCGCCACTGGTGCACTGACTGGGCGGTGTGCGGCCCCTGGACCTCGGGCTGGGCGGCGTGCGGCCCCTGCACCTCAGGCTGGGCGGCGAGCGCCCCCTGGACAATGGGTTGGGCGGCGTGCGGCCCCTGGACCTCGGGCTGGGCGGCATGCGGCCCCTGGACCTCGGGCTGGGCGGCATGCGGCCCCTGGACCTCGGGCTGGGCGGCGTGCGGCCCCTGGACCTCGGGCTGGGCGGCGTGCGGCCCCTGGACCTCGGGCTGGGCGGCGTGTGGCCACTGGACCTCGGGCTGGGCGGCGTGCGGCCCCTGGACCTCGGACTGGGCGGCGAGCGGCCCCTGGACAACGGACTGGGCGGCGAGCGGCCCCTGGACAACGGACTGGGCGGCGAGCGGCCCCTGGACAACGGACTGGGCGGCGTGCGCTGGGTGGACCATGGCGGGCACGCACGCTGGGTGGACCTCGGCGGGCACGCACGCTGGGTGGACCTCCACCTCGGGATCGCCATCCTGCACACAGTAGAGGTACACCCCCACCGCTACACCAAAGAACAGGGCAATCTCTGTCTCGGACTGTCCAGGATTCACCCCATTGCCGGCACACTCCTCCACATTAACGGACACTAGCGGTAACTCTGGTACCGCCCCCTCGCAGCGCGACCCAGACACGGCGCGATCCGGTGCGTCTTGGCTTCGCGCCGGCGGCGCACACCGCGTCTGGATCTCACGACTGGGGGCTTTACAAACTGGACTGGGCTATCAGTCCAGAACTCCTCAGAGTTCAGGAGGGTTTGTACGGGCAGAATATGCCCATACAGGTATGACTCGCCCGCCTCATCATAGGACACCTCGACCAGATCGAGGCCATCCTCAGCGCGGAGCGCTTCATACCCGTACCTCCACATAAACTCATCATTGGCGTCATACCGCTCCGATATCACAGTGTCGGAGCCGTCCTTACGGCTCCGGGACGGCGGGCTGCGCATAGCAGCGCACTCGCGGTCACGACGGAGGGCGGCGCGAGTACGAGGCTATACACTATACGACCCCCGGAAAGAAAAATTTTAAAATAAGCTTACCTGGGCTCTGGACTCCCGCCTACCTAAGGATTAAAGCGGCTGCGCATTAGAAGCGCAGATCCGCCGCGCTCTAACGCGCTGAAGGGAGCCAGGCACACAGGTAGCAGGGAAATGGAATTTATTAAAGGTGTAGTACACCACAAAACAAAGGTACAACCGCGAGTGAACATAAAAAGAAGGAATCTACGACGTGTACCGGGGACAAGGAACGAAGGAAATATATACAAATGAAATCCGACCACGTGCACAACACAACCAATCAACAGAAAGAGATAATTAAATAAACTAAATACCGTCAAATAAACCGTTAAATAAACTAATACCCTAGGCACCTGTTACACACGGTGGCTTAGTGGTTAGCACATTCACCTTTCAGCACTAGGGATTCCTGGTTCGAATCCCCATCTAGGTGGAGTTTCCATGTTCTCCCCGTGTGTTTCCTCTGGGTTCTCTGGTTTCCTCCCACAGTCCAAAAACATGGATCAAGGTCAATTGAATTCTCCAATAACAATTACCTCATATAGAGTGTGTTTGTGTGTGAGTGAGTGAGTTTCTGACCAGCGATAGATTGGCGCCCTGTCCTGGGTGTATCTGATAATGGATGGATAGATGGACTTACAAGTGAGAGAACGCCACTAGAAGTAAGTTAGGGAGAGAGCAGCATTGTGAATGATGATCATTTGATTATGTGGTTTCAATTACTATATTTTTCACCACCCTTTTTTTTAAAGCAACTGCTTGAGTAGGAATATGTCTTAAGTTGGTATTTAAAAGTACTGAATGGCTTAATTTTGCCAACACATTTAGGAAGATAATAACACCATTTGGTGAAGGATATGGATAACCCCAATGTGTCATAAGAGCCTTATTGATTTTATAAAAATGATTACAGCACGGTGGCTTAGTGGTTAGCACGTTCGCCTTTCAGCACTAGGGATTCCTGTTTCGAATCCCCATCTGGGTGGAGTTTCCATGTTCTCCCCGTGTCCACGTGTGTTTCCTCCGGGTTCTCCGTTTCCTTCCACAGTCCAAAAACATGGATCAAGGTCAACTGAATTCTCCAATAACAATTATCCCATATAGAGTGTGCTTGTGTGTGTGTCTGTGTGACACACACAGAAAAACATGGATCAAGTTCTCCAAATTGCCCCATACAGAGTGTATGTGTGCGTGTCTGAGTGGGTGTGGGCCCAGCGATAGGTTGGCGCACTGTCCTGGGTGTATCTGCCCAGTGCCCAAAACGTTCTCCTCTGGATGGGCATGGGGAACCCCCCTGCGACCCTAATATAGGATAAAGCGGAAAATAATGGATGGATGGGTCACAAATACACAAAAAAACCAAGGTTTTATTCATAAATGCATTTATAGAAATTATACATGATTACATTGTCTTTCGCCTATGTAATATAATCCGGTTTGATAAGCAGAGCAATTAAAATTTATTATAGATATACAACCTGATTTTCAGCATTAGCTTTGATGGCAATAAGAAATGATTTATTAATGGAACTAATCAAATGTTTTTTTTTAAGGAGGATGGGTTTTGTGTACAAATAATCAGGATTTAATCAGGATTTTCAGTGAGTGTTATTTGTCTAAATAATATTTAAATTATATGAGGTTATTTTTGGTGAATTTAATGTGTGGCTACACAGGTGTAATGGGGTGGGTACGAAGGAGGACCAGAGACGAGTGTCCAGTATCTCAGGAAACACTGATGGGCTCACAGCCAACCCTAATAAGTGCACTGGTGGAAATATGAGGTTCCACCTAGAGGCAGGTGATGGGAACAAAATGAATGTAAGGCAGTTCTCAAGTTTGATAAAAGTTTCGTACCAAACTTCACCAGCTCTATGATTGACCTCGTGAAAACGGGAACCCCCGACCCCGTCCACAAGCCTTCACCCAGGTAAAATATAAGGCTTTTGTTTAAATGACCTGCCTGTTTCCTAGTGTCACTCCCACAATCCTAGCACAGTGATTATGTATCATTTTTAATTTGCATTCGGTTACTAGGGATATACAATACATATTCAAAAGCCTTGAATATTTTATGACCTGCAACTAATGTTATAACTACGCATTATTATTATGATCACTGTGGCACTACAAAATATTTCGCCTTTATTACTTTTCTCCTTTTCGTTTTTTCCACTTTTTTAATTCACATGCCTTGATTATGGCAACACATTTATACACATTAGGAACTTGTTTATGCACTTTAATAAGTCATGGCCATCAATTAATTTTATTAAGAAGCAGGTCTCTGTGAATTAGCACTATATGCTCATGTTATGATAAATTGTGAAAATAATGTTACTGTATTTCTGCTGAAATTCATCTGAACACTAATATGGACTCCATGTTGTCTTGTCATTCAGTTTGTTAATTAATAAGATCTACAGATTTGGATATCATTCTACAACTTTGTTGAACTGCAGTGCAAGTGATAAATGAAAAAAAGCCAATAATATGTGTAATTATTCTGTAGAAAGAATGTTCAGATTAAAGCACTGGCTTTATTCATGCAATCAACGTACATAATAAAGCGTAAATAAATATATGATAGCTGAGAATTATTCTTAACATCTACTGAGTATGCTTTAACACAATGATAACACTTTTTAATGAACAAGGTAAAGCAACAAGACATAAATCTAAATTTGATGAAAATTCATATTTATACAAACTATATAAATACCAACAATATAAAGTGCAGTTAACAGTGAAGTGTAAAAGTATACTTACATGATGACGTGACTTTTTTCAGCCAAAACATCTATTTACAGGCAAACATCAGACAAACGATTATACATAAAGCTAGTCAAGTGGAAGAAATACCTGAGTGGAGGGTTGTGTTCACACAAGATGGATTCATTGAGATGATATGGGCATCTTGATAGGGTGGACTAACTGGTGTGGGGGGGAGGAGTGTACAGTTGCGGCTACTGATATCTCCTTCTCCAACAAGAGTCAGGTCACACAAGCCCTCACCATCCAGTCCATGAGGGCCATTTGGGGTGATGATGGGTGAGAGACATGAAGCAAACTGGTGTGTCACATCTTCAGCTTCAGGGGGATGACCATTTAAGATGAGTGGCAGGGACTTATTAGAGCTACTATGTTTATGGGAGGTGGGGGTGGAGCAGGAGGGGGGTGTAGTAGGTTCAGGGTTTAGGCGCAGGAAGTCAGGAAGCACCAAATCTTCTTTTCTCAACAGCCCTCTCTGATCATCAGCACGGTTGCTCTGGGCACGACTCAACAACTCAAATAGCTCTTTAGGCCATAGAAAAAGAGAGAGAGAGCAAGAAGGGAGGACAATTAAAAATGAGCTTGACAGGTCTAATTCCAAAGTCTAGTCTTAAATACTTGCCTATCTACATATTAGAGCTGACTGTGGCATCGACTTAGGATAATGTCTCTACAGTAACTGTTAAAACTGTGTTTGTTGTATCCATTTGTGAAGTCTCCCTATTAGTTTTCAATTTCTCTATTAATTATTTTCCAGGCAAATTCTTATGCAGCCATGCATTTAGACACTGCTTGTAAGTCCTAATTTCTAAAAACATACTGTTGTTCACTGGTTGTTTTATAACCAATATTTTATTGGTGCCTGTATTTCCAAAATATTATTTTAAATGTATTTGTTTAAAATTAAATAATAAAACATTTTAAAAGGTTTTCTGTAAGATTATACAATTTTCAAACATTTGAATAAAAAATAAAAATGCAAATCATTTCTTGGAAAATGTAATCCTGTATATTGTATAGCTGTCAAATTTCAGCAGTCAATTAGATTTTTAATATACAAATAATATAAAACTTTACATAGCTATATAACTACTTGACTTGTTATAAGCAGACACTGTATGCTTAAAGGTGTCTAATGTGCTTTAATTATTATTCTACATATAAATGATTTATGTTTTTATTACTAGCCATTAACAATACAGTTCAGATTACACCTTGCCAGTTTGTAAAATATTTTTTGAAACATATTGTCAATTGTCAATATATTGAAGCAAATACAATGAACAAATTTGTGTTTTTTTTCATATTTTGTAAATAATAATAATAATAATTACAAATAGATACAAAATTTCAATAAAAACTGTTTTACAGCAAATAATTGTTTGAATATGAACTTTTTGCAATATTTTTGTATAGAATTGTGCTAGCTACCATGGCATGGTTATATCCATTGCTTCTCTCATCAAAGAGAGAGAGAGAGAGAGAGAGAGAGAGAAATTTACCTTCTGCTTCATCTAGGTGAATTTTTTTGCCTTTCTTATTTTGTGGTGTCTCTTTAATAAGACATTTGTCGTCACCATTACATATCGCAAGTTTTACCAATGGCTCATGTTTTTCCTGATAAGAAAATGAAGAAACAAATTATTAACATACATACACTTTAAAGACGTTGAAACTATTTTTCTACCTTCTATACAGTCCATGTCATCAAACCAGTTTAAAAACTTGTTTAGGATATTTACTTGGTAAATGAAAGTTTTTCTTTCAAATATTTAAGAATGAATTATAAAACTTATCCGGCGGGGTAGAAATTGACATACAACAGTTGGCCTTTGATCAATTTGGAAATTTGTAAAGAAAATCATATCAAAGATTTTAAGGTTTCTGACTGAAAAATGACAATAAAGGTGTACCTGTAACAATGATGTATTGTCTACAATTAATGAATATTTCATTTTATGTAAAAAAAAAAAAGTATATCAATGTATATAAGTTGTTAATGTTTATAAGTTGTTAAAGTCTGACAAATTAAGACATTATTCCAAATGCATAGTTCCCACATTCATTCATTATCTTCCGCTTTATCCTCTAATAGGGTTGTGGTGGGTTTCCCCATGCCCATCCAGGGGAGAACGTCTCGGGCGCCGGGCAGGTACACCCAGGACAATGAGCCAACCTATCGCTGGGCACACACTCACTCACACAAACACACTCTACATGGGGCAATTTGGAGAATTTAATTGGACCAGAGAACCCGGAGGAAACCCTTGCAGACACGGGGAGAACATGGAAACTCCACCCGGAATCCCTAGCGCTGAGAGGCGAACGTGCTAACCACTAAGCCACCGTGCCGCCTTAGTTCCCACATTTATTTATTAAAACAATAATATCCAGGTTTAAACACCATGGGACCACAAAGTCTTCAAATCTTAAAAGAGAATGCATTCTGAAATGAGATGAGATGTATTATTAAGAGGGTTGTTTAGCTTGTACAGTATTCTATGTAGGCTTCAGATCAGGAACATGCAAAAAAACATCCAGGGATAGACCAATGCCTTGGTGATGGACAGTATCTAACCTAGTGAGGCAGCACTATTCTATTATAAACAGCATTATAAACAGGGTGACCAATTGGACGCTTCCTTGTGGAAAACCATACTCTTGATATAATTAAATTCAGTACCAACTATTTACTCTGACCTTTTGTCAGAAGGTTGGCTATGAGCAATAGAAGATTCAGAAATCTAATTAGTGCAAGTCTTTATAAATCCAAAACCTCCATTTGGTGTAATATGCCTATTCTAAGTTGAAGAAAATAGCTACCGTTCCTGTTTTCCTTAATTGGGGTTCTTTAATTGAGAAGGCTTTTCATTTCATATGGTTAAAAAAATGAGTAGGGTATTGTTTCCAGCTTAGCACAGAGGTTTGTCAGTTTCACTATTAGCAGTAAATGGTTTTGTGCTTGTACTGACTGGTTGTATGATTTAAAGAGTTTTGTATATTATTGTTTTTCTCTTCATTCTGTGTGTGATGGACATTATAGTGTTTATGTTCTTTCTCCAGACTAGTTTTTTTCTGCTGTACATATGACGTTTTATGCTGAAGTCTGGCTATTTTTGACTTTGATAAGGTTTTTTGTTAAATTTTCTTTCTGATTGTTTGCGGTCATTGCTTGCAGTCCCTTAACTTTTTTTTTGGATTATACTTCCTTGTTGGTTCTTAAGCGGTTCTTGGAATGGTCTTTTCGGTTTTGTTAAACCATTCTGCTAAGTTTTATTCCTGATCTGATTTCACACAGCTCCTTATAACAGAAAGTTTGGATGGAAGACTTTGTGTCTCTTTTAAGTTCCCAACGTTTGGCTGTTTGCAGCTATAGCCAGGGCATGGTATCTTAATTTAACTGATTATTCTTGTGATAACATTTGATGAACATACTTGCTTGCAGATTGGTTCAAACTGTAGCTGTTGTAAAGCTGTTGAAGTCTTTTAAACATGGGTTATGGGGTTTATTTTTTGTTTTGGCTTGTTTTTCTATTTTTTAGTTTTGTTTTGCTATTGAACTGTTTATATTTGTTGGGCAAGGGCTTTAGTTGTAGTGCAAAGCCACTTTTTTCATTTCAATGTCATTCGATTTTTCATTCATTTCATTTGCTTTGACTTGTTTTTTCTTTTGTTTGCCCATTGTTTTCTGTTCTATTGTTTGTACCTTATCCTCTGTTGATTGTTTATTGTTATGTGTGTGTAGGCTCTGTGCGCTAGTGCTCTTGGCCCTTGGAGGAGCTGGGCCTTTTTGACTGGAAACTGATTAGGATTTTTTTATTATCCAACTATGCGATGTCTGGGGAAGCAATTATAATTGTTTTGATTTTACTGAAATGACTTCCCAAACCTAAATTTATTTTTAATTACCAGTTTTCATTCTTTAGCGTAGATTTTATACCTCGTTTTCTCTTTTCCAGGTTGGGTAAAGTTATCAGAAGCACAGTGAGTGCCTTCATAGTTGCAGCATGTAGTTTCCTTTGCATGTAGATGATCCACGCCCAAATTTTTAACACCTAAATCACCTCATTAGGATTAGGAACTCACATCTTTTGTATCTAATTATAATTATTCCTTTTGTATAGCAAAATTGCAAATTTGTTAAGGATATGTCTATTAATAGTGATCTTATTACAATTGAATGTGGTCAATTGTCTCCAACTTCTAATCTATGTTGTAGCCCATCAGGACCCTGTGAACTCTGCAGACAGGATTTGCACCTCATGGCACTTATGAACAACAAAGGGGCCCTGAGGACCAATTCTGTCCTCGAGCCCCACCATGGCAATGCAGACCTTTCGAAAACAAGTATGTATGTAATGTTGCTTTACTTGGAAACTGTGAACCTTTTACATGTTTGCACATTGAGACCAATCATCAGGGCTAAGCGGAAGGCGAAGTAATCTGCTTTTGCATTGTGATGCAGCAGTATCCCATAATGGATACAAGTTCAGCCCACCCTAAATACAATACAAAGTCACAGTGCAATGTAAATTTTCTTACTTACTAATTTCTCTACCCGAGACAAATAAATGTCATTTAGTTGTAAAACAAATGTTTTATACACTTCACTTTTTTATACACTTTAAATAATGTCTAATTTGTGAGGCTGGATATCAATGCTTTGGGGGTTTTGTCTACACCTATCTTTTACATTATAGAATTTAATAACCAATTTGTAAATGTATGACTTACAAACATATAATGTGTGAAAATTATATGCTGAAAATGTACCGCTATTCTAATAATCTATATATATATTTACATGCATTATGGGGTGAACCACAAGTATATATAACACAAAGATTAGACATAACAATGCTATTGTAATAGTGGCCATACCAGTGCTGCCGTATTCATGCTGGTTGCTTGTCCCTGGATATTGGAGGGGAATGTCCTAGATTGATCTGCTATTTTAGAAAATGGGAAAAAATGTTATGTAAAGAAAGAAATTGCCTGCTACCAGAATGTGCAAAAGCAATAGGAAGAAAAATGTGTCAGGATACAGATGATCTACTGAATTAACATTTAAAAATAAGAATGTGCTATTTCATAATTCACATGAACTGAATCAAAGAATCAAGTTAAGGAAGAAAATAAGGAGGCCGTTTACAAGTGTCTAGTAAACTACGACTGTAACTCTGACATCTGTGGCTAGAGATTTTCTTTCAATAGCCACAAATTGCCAGAATAATGATGATCGGATGCATCCACCCACCTGTGGATGCATGTAAAGCCAATTGTAATTTGAATTATTGCTGAATGCTGAATTATCAGTGCTGGGACATACATAACACATATATACATATACATACACACAATAGAATCATACCTTTGGGACAGCTTGGGTCTGATGTCTCTAGAACAACTCGCAAACCATCAAGGTTTGATATAGGCAGGCCTAAATCAAGAGGCTCAGTCTCTCCACTCTGAAACATATGTAGAAATGTTAGTATGCAGAGCTTTTGTGTGATTTCTTTTATTTGGCTGTTCTCAGTTGCTCACTTTAAAGTATATATTATTTTTATTCTCATTTAAACATGTTTGGTGTAAACTAAAATTTCTCAGAATCCTGAAAATATGGTGGGCATGGAAGTCATTGCAACCTTCTATTTGCCCTCATTTAAAACCAGTCACACATTTAAGGCTGCAAATAATTTGTGGAAAATATGGCAGTTTTGGGAAAGATCATCGTTATATTAAACACTTGTGACAACAATTTATATAATAAGCAGATGGAATTGGAAGTTTTTTTCTTTATGAATACAACATTTATTATAAATTTTTAGAAGAATTTATTTACAATGAAAATCAATAAATTGTATTAAATAATACATTTTATTATTAACTTAAATGGTACTTACAGTTACATTGTACACATCATACATTTATTCGATTTTTGTTGTTTCAAACTAGATCACAAACTTTCTCCAACCAAAAAATTCAAATTTCACTTTTGAGAATCTGCACAATTAATGCATTGTTCAGTGCAAATGTAGTAATGTTGTCCCAGGTGCATTTTAGAATCAGTAAAACTTTGTTATCTTTATGATGGAAATTTTTTTAACATACAAGGTTTTATTAAAAAAAGTCACAAGATAGTATATAAATTAGATACCTGCCTTTAATACTGTCATATATTGTCATGGAAAAAAGCAATGTATCATTGCTATTCTTACTACTTACCACACCCTGTTATATTTACATTTACAGCAGGGCAAATCTCAGATCAGTTTTTCCCTTATTTCTGATCTCATCCACATGTGGGAGAAACTGATTCTAGAACAGAACTTTTATATGCAGTTTGAAACCACCCAGCTCCACCCTTACTTGGCCACAGTTGTTTTAAAAGCCACCACAAACATAGGTTGCCATGGCAAAGTAACTTACTATTCTAGCCACCAGGTCATTAAGGCGAAGGCCGTACTTGGCAACCACGGGCCGCAGCACCTCAGCTATGGGTTTGGCTGGTTTAGCTTTCAAGCCCACAGATCTGTTAATAGGCACCAGATCCAATCTAAAAATAAAACAAACACAAAAAATATTCATTGCCTACATTTAACATTGCTATATAATTAATACAGTTTCTTATGTATTCTGCACAAATATATATTTTAGAAAAGTAAAGGCAGAAATACAGCAATCTACTGAATACAGCAATCGACTGAGAACTATTTTATGCAGTTATCATGCATTAAAAGGCTTTAAAATACCTTACTCCTTCTTTCTGGTAGAAAAGAATTTACCTGAACAAAGTACGTTTCTCAAGTCTGAGGTCTCTGCAGCTCAGACTCATACTATCCTGGTCCAGCAGCAGTGGCTATAGAGAAAAACATAAGACTTTTTATAATTCATTTGTACTATTACATAATGAAAATAATAATTTTGTGGTGATTAAACTGATTCAGAAGATAAAATATTTTGTTCTACAGATCAAAGTGCTTCTCTACCTTTTCTCCACCAATTAGAAAGAGATCAACAGCAGCCATGTTGATATGTTGGTTTTGGCAGAGCTCCTGCAACACATCTCTTATGGAAGCACTCTGTTTTAGAATCACACAGTAGTTGGAGCCATCGGGGAGAGTTATTGTGCAAGAGCGGCGGGTCCCTACTTTGTCTCTCTCCCATGAGGAGCCCCTCTGATCACACAGATACATACAAACACAGCTATAAATACAGCAATTTAAGCCACAAAGATTTTAATTATTTTTAAAATGTATTTCATATCTTCAAACTTTATAACAGCAAAAAACATTTTCTTTGTAACATATGTGCAATGCTTCAGAGCAGTTTTTCTATTTCAGAAACCTGAACCTATGCAACATAAAGAGACAATAGGATGAAAAACTTCCCTGGTGTTTGTTTGAATCGAAACAAACCTTGTGAGGACCAAGACTTAAGTGGCCAGGCAGACCTGAAATTAAATTTTATTTTGACTACACAGTACCTGGACTTTCTTGATTTTATTGGACTTTTGTATTAAATTCTGTTACTTTCTAAATACAAGCACCGGCATCATTGCTGCATACTATATCTGCTGACTAATGCAATTTAAGAGTTTCACTTTTGTGAATAGTCATTTGACCCATGTAATCAGGTAGGTGGTTTTAACTTTCTTAGATACTGCTTTTAAAGGGATTTGCTAGCTAACATTATTTAAAGTTTAATTAAGCTGTTTTTTTGTTATATCAAATATTTAATGTGTATTTTAAGATTGTGGTTTTATTTCTTATGAATGAAAAAAATGATTTCTAACATGTTTTACATAAAATTAACAACAACATTCCTAGGCAGGTGTTACACAGCTTTTTGTATAATCAGGGCATAGAATTTACCTCAATTTTGCCTGAAGAGTTAAAAACATTAAGTTCCTGACTGGCACCAGATGACAGTGACCCCTGAGACTCCCTTCGTCCATTACTGTCTACACAAAAACATAAACAGCCAATCACATCACTATATATACAACCCCAAAGAATCACTACTTTTGGAAGATGTTAATTTCATTTTGAAGAAAAAAAAATTATCACAAAGACATGTATAAAACACAAACCTGACATTAAGAAACAATTAAAAAAGAATAGTAATTGTTGCAGTCAGTCACAATATTTTTAAGAATAAGTAGAGATGAAAAATATGGAATCATATTTTGGTTGAAATGACAAATAAAACCACTTGAATACTTGAATATGGAAGTACTCTATCTCCCCTATAACTTTACCTAAGATTCAGGTCCATATCATCAATGACTGTGGAATCCATGTTCATAAATTGGATCGGCATTTAAAAAAAATGTATCAGCATCATCGCCTTACACAATGCAGATTCGCAATCTATCATTTTAAATTACATTTATACACTCACCAACAGTCCATGATTGCTTTTCTTTTGTGCACTGTAACCTCTTCTTTTTTGATAAGGTGTCAATGATGGCTTTTGTTTGTTTTTTAAATATGTAAATCCCATTTTTAGGGCAATTTCTAACAGTTTGGTCACAGACATTGGCTTCAGTTTCTGTCCACTTTATTTGTTTTGTTGCACATTTTCTGTTTTCAAGACATATTGCTTTAAGTTTTCTATCTTTGTGCTTTGGTATTGTTTTCTTCTAGTTGATCAAAAAAAAAAAAACAATTTTGAATACAACCATTGTATTTATTTCCATTTCATTGTTTATTAATGCAAAAAGTTTGGAATTTTGGAAAAATACTTCTTTGTGGCATGTCCCACAAAGACGGGTGGTAATTTTTATAGTAAGGATGGAAATGTTTGTGTATGTTTTTTCTACAAAATTAAGCAATCGAAATGACATTTTTCAGGATGTTAAGACTGTAATCTGATTACTTACTATAATGGAAATCTGTGATTTCCCTTTTCTTCGGACCTTTTCCAAAACTTCGATTTCTGTACCAGGATAAAATACCATTTTTTCTTTCAGTCTCATCTTTGAGGTCATCGTTAGATTTTTCTGCCCAGAGCTTCCAGGCTTCCTATTAAAAATAATTTGTTAAGAAATAAATTTGTTTAGCAAATCAAACATTAACTTGATAATGTTTGAGTAGTTATTATGAACTGGACTGGTTTAACAGTAATGTTCCAATACCTTTTTTGGTGTAGAAAATGTGGAGCGATCTGATGTAAAGCTGTGTTTGGATGGTGCAGGACTACAAGGCACATGGTAAGGGTCAGGGAGAGGTTTTCCCTCCACCTCAGCCAACATACACTGCTTATACAGGGTGGACTTCAGGAACCGTGCAAAACTGTCAAACTTCATCAGGTTAAAAATCTACAGAAATAGAATATAAGATAGTTCATAATATGTTCATTTTTACAATTTTTTTTTAATAAACTAATGTACAATTCAAAGTCTGTTGCTTTTAGTAACTTGCAAAAACTCTATTTTGTAAACATAGACAAATTTTAAAATTTGATTGTACCTGCAAAAAAAATTTTGGTTCAATCATATATGTTTATTTATTGCTATATCACTCTAGAGTTTGTTTAATTTTGTAACAAATCATATGAATTTGCAAGTAAAATTTTTGCCTTGTCGTATGATGCACTATACATTTTCTATAACAGACAAATCTGGATCACAAGCAGGACAGTCACACATGCACACTCTGACACACATGCAGTCTACAAAACTATCCTGTTGTAGCTGATGTTAATTTTGTTCCAATGTAAGAATAAAAAAAATTTTGTTTAAATTTTTTATATGAATAACTTATTACTACATAAATAGAAAAGACAACAACAAAAATTACAAATAGTTGGCCTTTCCAAGCAAACTTAACAAAATTTCTGTTAATAAACATGCATATAAAAACTTAAGTCTTGTGTGTCAATCCAGTAAACATGTAAAACACACACAAATAATAATTGCTAGGACAGAGCATGTAAGAGCATGTAACTTCTACAGCTGCATTATTAAGTCCATTATTGAGTATTGTACAGCACAACTGTAAAGGTCAGCAAACTTCTGCAGAGTGTGGTCAAAGGTGCCACAAAATGCAGAGTACCAATGCAGAGTACGCAGGAGAGCTGCCTTCATCATCAAAGATCCAACACACCGCCAACACAGACTATTCACACATTTACCATCAGGTCAAAGGTACAGAAGTGTGAAATGCAAAACTAGCAGATTAGAGAACAAATTTTTCCCCCACGGCCATTATGCCGTTCCCCATGTCCATCCAGGGAAGAACGTTTTGGGCGCTGGGCACATACACCCAGGACAGGGCACCAATAAATCGATGGGCACCTTTATCCATGTTTTTGTACTGTGGGAGGAAACCGGAGAACCCGGAGGAAACCCATGTGGACTCGGAGAGAACATGAAGATCCATCCAGATTGGGATTTAAACCGGGAGTCCCTAGCGCTTAAAGGCAAATGTGCTAACCACTAAGCCACTGTGTCGCCCATGACAGAGCATGTAAAAACCCAATTTTGATAACTTTAGAACAGTTGATTTGTTGTCCTGATTAGAGAGAGCTGGGGTCTCCTGCATGAGAACTACTGTCCTAAGGTTTTTCGAAATTTTTAAATTTTTTTTACTCATTTCAGCTCTGACATAAAAGGATCCAGATAAATGTAAATAGAAGTAAACTACATAATTTATCCAAACTGTAACATCTGTTTTTTTAATATTGAATAAATATTCTTCATATGTATTTTTTTGCATTTCAATTTTGTTAAAAGGTAGTATTGTTTATAGAAATTTTTAATTTCAATAACTGTTCGATTTTTATTCACTTTCTGTTCCTAGTTCTCTATCAATACTCCTTGCTATTAGAAAGTACACAAAAAGTAGGACAATTAAATAAGTCAATGCTTTAATATAACTGCTACAGCCCTGCAGCACTAGTAAATTATTTGCAACCCATTAGCTCAACAGGTTTATACTATATCTCCAGAAACTGCATTCCAGGTCTGAACCCCCTCAGCGCATAGTGGAAAAAGTGCCTTAGTGACAACTAATCTCTTGCTCCTGGCAGGAATAGGGATGTGTGCATAAAATTGCTTGAATTCACTTAATAATAGATTGTAAAGTTATTTTTTAGGCTTCTAAAAAATGAGCCCTTTAAGCAACAAAAACAAGTCTTCAAATTTATTTTGTTAAAACGTTTGTTTATTATACATATCATCAATCACTGTGGAAATATTTACATATTTTTATAGGCAGTAATTTTCATGAATTCCAAATATTCTGTTCATTCTTTTGATTTTTGCATTGATTTTACATGTTTTTTGCATTTTGCTGTCATTATTCATTATCATTAAAATGTCAAAAAGACAACGTAAATTAAAAAAAAGCATTGTGGAACCTCCTGAAAAGTTTAGAGTGATGTTCTTGAGAAACGACTTTAACTTTGAGGATGTCAATAGAATTGATCCAGAACATAAGTAAGTTATTTGTTGATTTATTCATTCATTATCTTCTGCTTAATCCTCTACTAGGGTCGCAGGGGGTTCCTCATCCAGAAGGGAACATTTCGGGTGCTGGGCAGATACACCCAGGACAGGGCGCCAATCCATCACTGGGCACACTTACTCCCATAGACACAGTTTTTTAGATCATTCGATTTACCTTGAATCCATATTTCTGGACTGTGAGAGCAAACCGGAGAACCCAGAGTAAACCTACGTGGACACAGGGAGAGCATGGAAACTCCACCCAGATTGGAATTTCAACCTGGATCCCCAGCGCTGAGAAGCAAATGTGCAAACCACTAAGACACTGTAAGTTACAAAAAAAAAATCTCTGATGTAAAGGTGCACGTAGTCACCTATGTGTAGGTTTTTATGTAATCTGATATTAAGGTTTGTTAAAGCCTTTTGTGTTAGTTATACCCACATGTTTCCTGGTGTCCTTCCAATGAACCCATTACAGTCAAGTGATTAGATTGTGATGTACATTAAATATTTGAACAGAAGTATGAAATAATTTTTAAAAAGAGATCATTTTTAAAAAGCAATTTTGGTAGCTGCTATGGTCAGAATAATATGTATATAATGTTTACCACACATTTAGTATACACATTTACACTTAGGAAACACATTTACATCTGTGACTTAAACTGATTTACAACTGATTGAATGGCTGAATTCTTTACAATTAAAAGCAAGCATTCTGTTATCTGTTATGTGGAAACATTTTAAAAATACTTAATACTTAAATACTTAATTTATTTAAAAACTTTAGTTTTTTTCTGTTTGTGACACAAACAAATTTATACCTGTTTATCCACTATACATTTTGAGAAGGTTCAGTAGATGTATTTATTACTTGTTTTTGTGTGTGTTTTACAGGCTGCATGATCGGAAGAGAAATCAAGCCTGATGAGTGCGTAATTCAATTGAAAACAGGCATTTAATTCATTTAGACCCACATTTCCAGGTTAGATATTAACATGATTCTGTTGGGCTGAGGGGCATGGGATCTTTCTGTGTGTAGATGCACTCTGGGCCGTTAGCGTGATAATAGGCACTAAATGACACAAATTTCACTTTTAAGTGACTAAAGTTTGACTTGAACCTTATTTTTACTGGAATTACGGTGTCTCTATTTAGTGCATGTTTGAATATTTTGTCAGAGGGTTTAAAAAATGGAACAAAAGTGAGTTATTATTTTCCTGTAGTAGACATTTCTTAGCCTTAGGTTCTGTTTGACCACAGTTATAGCTTTGCCTTACAGTGTTGCAAGTGTCTGCATGTTTTTGTTTGCCCTACTTTTACAGGAGTATTTTACATGAGTTGGGGGATCCTGTATGTTCATTGCCGATCTGATACTGTCTGGATACCAGTTTTGTCATTCTTCATTGAGCTGTTTAAAGTTTACCAATGACTCAAAGTTTTTTTGATATACTTTGCAGAGTATTAAAGGTCACATACTTTTAACAGACTAAGATTACACCAGATTATCAAAAATCCAGATGCTGACATTAATGTGTTTAATAAAAAGTCTTAAACATTTATAAAAGAAAAATGCTATGTTGTAGTAGGAGGCAAGCATGTAAAAATGTAAAAATGCTCACTTGTAGCTGTGGCTGTTTAAACATGTCAGGCCATGGTGCATTTAGGACATCGTCAGCAAGCTGCGCCTGGCTGTCAATGTTCACCGGAGTAGATGCATTGCTTGAGAGAAAGCTGTTGTAAATCTCTTTGGCTTTCTGAGAGAGCTGCAAAATGAAATCCAGACCATAATGATGAAATGGAAACATTTAATTTTAAAATCAGGTTTATATTAACATTCAGAAATATTTAAAAGAAGAAAATTAAGCTTATGTGCCACTACAATGAGCCAACAAAACATAAGCCACTTTGGGGTTATTATGAATGTAATGAAAAAAAAAAACAAATAGTAGTGCTGCCTTAGCTGACAAAAGATGCCTCTGAATGAGTATGAATGAGTCTGTAGCCTGCGTACAGTATGGTTCAGAAACAGTAACAACATCTTAAACAGAAATAGTGAATGTAATAATTATTATTAATTAATAGGTTTATTTAAAAAAAACATTTTAACCAATTATTAAGAAGTCCCTAAGATTATTTGACTGATACTATACTATTAATATTAACAATGAATATATTAGATATATGCTTTAGCATGTTGAAATCGGGGTTGGACATACTGAAATGAAAAGCTTTTAGCTCACCTGCTTTTTGTCATGTTCAGGAACCTGGCTGAAGAATTCACAGGCCTGCCAGAATAAAATGTTTTCTTCACTAAACTCCTTTTTCAGGAATTCCTACAGCAATAGAAGAAAAACATCCAAACAATCAGCATAAGACAAATTATTTAATGCATCATTCTAAGTGCTGTTCATTTCATTATACATTATGCATTCTATCAGAGTTCAAGCTTTTGACACTTACAGAAAAGTAGTGAACACCAACAGGGTCCTGGAGCAAACGTTCAAAGGAAACAGCCCATGATGCAACACGTCGATCTGAGAGACGGTGAAGGTTGACACTAGGCAGACTGTTGTTACTTTCTAAACTGTAAATGCTTCCATTATCAAGATGCTCCATGTGACCTCGTTCTGTACACAGCAGAGAGGACAAACAATGGTATTATAGGCTGTAAGCTTAAAATCTGTCCAACTACTTAAACTAATAGAGGATATGCTCTAATAGTTTTACAAATTGTTCATAAAATTTACATTTAACTAGTCTGTGAAACAACTTATATAAATGTTACAATATACTTGTGTAGCATCCAGTAGCAGAAAATAAAGATACATGGTAAGATGTATCTATAAGATGTATCTAACAGAAAGTGAAACAAATTATTATAGTGAAAACAAATTATTTCTCAGCATCTCAAACAATAACTACAGAAAATGGCTAAAATGTTATAAATGGAACACACTTACCACTATCTGATGCTGTAGACTGAAAGAAAACAAAAAATACATGGATAAGAATCAATCTTCATCACTTTCAGGAGAAATAGAAGAAAGTCTGAGCGAGAAGATTGGATAGGAAAGTACAGGATTAACTGGGTTTTCGTCTAATGTCTCACCAACTTGCCTTATCCTGACTAAATGTGTGTGAGAGATGTGTTTACTAAAAGGGCAATGTTTTACAAAGCATTTCCTCACATGCCTGTCAGTGGAACCCTATATCCCAGGTAGTGTATTCACCCCCAGTGGCTGCACACACAGCTGTTCACACCTCTTTTAAGTGTGACAACAACCAAATGTCCAGGCCTAGTCAAATTCTTCTCTTGTCTTGTGAGCTCTTCTTGTCTCTTGTGTTAAATAATGAGTAGTACTTTAAATTAAAGGAATGGAACGTCAAAATCAGTCAAACTGACAGAATTAATAAATTACTGTATAATACAATAGAACAATCGAGCAATAAATCCCCAAATGAGAAGAAGAAACCTTTCAAACATGGTAAGAACACCCCACCAATTATAAACGGATGTATATTTTTTCAGAAAACTCATAACTGTTTTAATTAGACAGTTTAAAGTTTTCTGTCAAAAACAGCTCATTAGTCAAACCTAGTTAATCCAGTGGTGCCATATTATAGCCAAACCTACACTCCAACACTAACCTTGAAAATTTTTGCTTAAGACATAAATATATGGATATTCATAGCAATATTTTTTTTACAAATGATGCCTGACCTTAAGTTAATATGGTAAAAATAGGGAAAACTCCTCAATCAATGATCATTCAGGATTCATGCTTAAAAATACCTTTTAAGGCCTACTTTGCCAGCACAAGATAATAATATGTTTTCAAGCCAGTTCAAATAAATAATACAATTAACAATATACAAAACAATGGTGCAGTTATTTTTCAATATATATAAAATGACTAAATTTGCCAGTAGATTACATGCACATTATCAAATAAATAGTAACAAATAAACTATTGCCAGTATAAGGAACACATTAATGTATGCAGAAGTAAATTACTAAATACATTAATTGAAAAGCTTGGCTTGTTACTATCCCTCACAAGACTGACTCTAAAACAAGAATTTACAATAGACGAAGTTGCCATCAGCACTGGGATCCAGTTACAAATCCCAATCTGGGTGGATTTTCCATGTTCCAGGATGGGTGCTTGAAACATTCTCTCCTCGATGAGCATGGGGAACCCATCCATGATCTTAATATAGGATTAAGTGGAAGATAATAAAATGAATGAAAAAATATCTAAAAGCCACATTGGATAATGATCAGACTTGATTATACTACAGTGTAGCTGTTTTTTCCTTAACTACGATGCTTTGGATAAAATAATCTGCGAAATGACTAAATGTAATGTATATAAAGGCTGCACACAATCATCAGCGGAACCTCTGGCAGGTATGTTCATAACCTCTAATGTCAATCTGCATCGTGATCCTTAGTGATGGATCACAAATCTGTATTAATCATGACTGCCAGAAAAGTACAGGTAAATTTCCAGTCATTGGACAATGGACAATGAGTTGACCTGTATGTCAAGTAAAGGCACGGGAGAGATGGCAGTCATTGCATCTTCAATAAATGCCAAAGCTAAAATTTTAGACAATATTCTTATTCAATCAGTTGAAACAATGCTTGTAATGATTAATTTTTTAAGATAATAATGCATCTTGCCATTGAGCAAGAGACATTAAAACCTTCCTCAAAAAAAAAAAAAAATCATGAAAATGGTCAGTTGAAAATGGTCAATTATGAGCCTCCAACCTGCAAAGCTGATTGTCAGGTTGGGAGGGCTGGGCCACTCCCCCCTGTCTCCCGTGTTTCGGGTTTGTCCATGTTGGGCTTCCTTAGGTAGGGCCCCATCCCCTTGAACTGGGATTGGGTCCTACCTAATCACATGTGACCTGCTGGCGGTAACTTAAGCATGCTGTTCTTGTGAGCCAGCAGGTCAGCATTTGCTAAATGTGCGTGCTTATACGCGTGTACATGTGTTACGTCGGGTGTCGGTCTTGGTTTTGGTTTTATTTTGTTTTGTTTATCTCGGCACGTTCCGCCGTGCCTTCAGTGGCGCCTTCCCGCCGTTATAGCTTTGTGTTTTTCTCCCGGCACGTCCCGCCGTGCCTTTAGCGGCGTTCCTGCTACTAGTTGTAAATAAACGTATTTGTTTGCTTACCTGGTCGCCTGGCTCGCTTCCTACTACCCACACCGCACTGCGCTATGCCCGCCTTCTACGGACAGCGCACCCCGATCGTGACAGAATGCTGACCTCCCAACCTTGCTGAGTCCAGGAGTCTTCAGCCGGGTAAGCGCACTGGTTTTTCTTTTTTCCTCCGCTGTCGTGCTCCCTGGCTTTCGGTCCGCTCCAGCGGTTAGCCGCGTTAGCTTCTGCGCTAGCCCGCCAGCAGCCGTGAAGCGGCAACTTCCTCGCGGGCGAGTTAAGGATCCTCGGCGTGAGTTCTTTCTTGCCGCTGGGGACCCTGCGCGCGATCCTCCGTGCGAGCCTCCCTGCTCCACGGATCACCCACTCCGCGAGTTCTTTCTCGCCGCTAAGGATCCGCCGTGTGATCCTCCGTGTGAGCCCCCCTGCTCCACGGATCACCCGCTGCGCAAGTTCTTTTTCGCCGCTAGGGACCCACAGCGCGACCCTCCCGGCTCCGCAGATCACCCGCTCCGCAAGTTCTTTCTCGCTGCCCGGGATCCGCCGCGTTATGCTCCGCGCGATGCTCTGCGCGATCCCCCGGTGAGTTGCCCTGTATTGGTAGCGAGTCTCAGCGTAAGACACGGCGCAGTCTGCGCGTGGGGACATTATTCTCCGTCCCGCTGTGCCCCGATCGCGTGCCTCCTCTGGCTGTCAGCGAGCCACGGAACGCGGCCTGCGAGCAGCTCTGCGAGCGTATTGAGCTGCGCCGTGCCGCCAGGGTCTCTTCGCTCGCCGTCTGCGAGACCTCGCCTGCCGTGAGTGGTGTTCCGCCCGCCTTCTATGAGCCGCCACGCGAAGCTCCGCGTGTTACTCAGCGCGGTTCTCCCCACGTTTCTCCTCGCGATTCTCTCCGCGATACTCCTCAGGTTTTTCCTCACGAAGCCCCTCGCGGTTCTCCTCGCGATTCTTCTCAGGTTTCTTCTCGCGTTTCTTCTTGCGATTCTTCACGCGATTCTCCTCACGAAGCCCCTCGCGGTTCTCCACGCGATTCTTCTCGCGATTCTCCCTGCGATACTTCTCGGGTTTCTCCTCGCGGTTCTCCACGCGATTCTCACCGCGATGTACCTCGGGTTTCTCCTCGCGGTTCTCCTCGCGATTCTCACCGCGATGCCCCTCGGGTTCCTCAGCAACCGTCTAGCGACTGTGAGCCGCGCCGCGCCGCTAGGACGTCCCCGCTCACCGTCAGCGAGTCACCCCGCTCTGCGGGTAATCCGTCCCGGGAGCCGCCGCACGCGGTCAGCGTTCAGCCGCTCGACGTCAGCGAGTCACCCAGCTCTGCCGGTAATCCGTCCCGGGAGCCGCCGCGCGCCACCAGCAAGTCACCCCGCTCTGCTGGTAATCCGCTCCGTAAGCCGCAACGCGTCGTCAGCGATCCGCTGCCCGCCGCGAGCGTTCCATCGCTCGCCGCCTGCGATCCGCCGCGTTCTGTCAGCGATCCGCGCCGCGCCGTCTGCATACCTAGCCGGGTACGGGCCATTGATTCAGGCTACGGGTTCCAGTCTGTCAAGTACCGTCCCGAGCCGTCCGTTATACGGTTGGGTTGCGTCCGGTGCTCGGTTACCGCCTCGGTAGACCAGGACCTATTATTATGTGGGGTTGCTGTGGTACTGGTTTTTTCTCTTTGTGTCCAGGAGACTGAGAGGAGAGAGGCTGGGAGACTAGGCGAAGTGTCCAGTACGTCACCTGGGTTGCAGTCCAGTGGTCCGATAAGGAGGCAGTGGTCGTCTATGGTCCCCGCTCAAGACCAGTTAACCACCGCTCTGGACCATTTCTCACCTGCTCTGGACCGGAATTCACCTGCTCTGGACTGTTTGCCCCTTGTCCGGGACCATCCACGTCCCGCTCGGAACAGTCTTCCTCCCGCTTAAGACAGTCAGTTCTCCTCTCTGGACTATGTGTCACCTTCTCTGGACCTTAATTCGCCTGCTCTGGACTGTTTACCCCTTGTCCGGGACCACCCGCTTCCCGCTTTCTTCCGTTCAAGACAGTCAGCTCTCTTCCCTGGACAATGTGCTCCCCGCACTGGACTGTTTAAAGACTGCCCAGGAGACACTGGTCTCTATTCAGGATACCCAACTAATAGAGCTATGCTCGCATCTACTCGGGTTACTTCTGCGGTCGAATGTACTCCGGTTGCCCCTGCGGTCGTGCTCCCTCCAGCACCTGAGTCCGCATTAGCCTCTCCAGCACCTAAGTCCGCGTTAGCCTCTCCAGCACCTGAGTCCGCGTTAGCCTCTGCAACATCTGAGTCCGCGTTAGCCTCTGCAACACCTGAGTCCACGGTAGCCTCTCCTGCACCTGAGTCTGCGTTAGCCTCTCCGGCATCTGAGCCCACTAGGCGCACCCTTAAAGGGTCACGGCAACCTCGCGCTCTCAAAGGGTCAAGGCGTTTCCGCATCCTCAAAGGGTCATGTCGCCCTCACGCCCTCAAAGGGTCTAGACGTCCCCGCATACTTAAGGGGTCCTGTTCCTCTTGTACTCACAAGAGGTCACGTCCTCCTCGCACGACCAAGCGGTCGCGGCACCCCCGCATCCTCAAAGGGTCCCGTCACCCTCGTTTCCACAAGGAGGAACCACGACACCGCACTCACAATGGGTCGCGTCCGCCTCGCACTCGCATGCCTTTGCGGCGCCCCCGCATCCTCAAGGGGTCCCATCCCCCTCGCTCTCACAAGGGGTCACGTCGCCCCCGCAACCACAAGGGGTCACGTCGCCCACACCCTCACACGGGTTCACGGCGCCGCCACTCTCCCGGTCATGTCGTTCCCGCACCCTCTAGGGGTCTCTTCGCGTTCCTCGAGCCTCCTTTTTGTTTTTGTTCGCTTCCCCGGGTGCCTTTGCCCCCCGGTTGTTTTGGGGGGGCGATGTGTCAGGTTGGGAGGGCTGGGCCACTCCCCTCTGTCTCCCGTGTTTCGGGTTTGTCCATGTTGGGCTTCCGTAGGTGGGGCCCCATCCCCTTGAACTGGGATTGGGTCCTACCTAATCACATGTGACCTTCTGGCGTTAACTTAAGCACGCTGTTCCCGTGAGCCAGCAGGTCAGCATTTGCTAAATGTGTGTGCTTATGCGTGTACATGTGTTACATGGGGTGTCGGTCTTGGTTTTGGTTTTATTTTATTTTGTTTATCTCGGCACGCTCCGCCGTGCCTTCAGCGGCGCCTTCCCACCGTTATAGCTTTGTGTTTTTCTCCCGGCACGTCCCGCTGTGCCTTTAGCGGCGTTCCTGCTACTAGTTGTAAATAAACGTATTTGTTTGCTTACCTGGTCGCCTGGCTCGCTTCCTACTACCCATACCGCACCGCGCTGTGCCCGCCTTCTACGGACAGCGCACCCCGATCGTGACACTGATCTGGCAACAGCAATAAAAGATTGTGCCGGATTGATGAAGAATACTGTTTGTTATAAGCCAAGTCCATTCCATGACTATTAAAGCTGTTATAAAAACCAGAGATGGTGCAACAAATTACTAATAGTGAAATTTAGAAATGAATATTTTTGTTGCATGTCTGTTTTAATGCTCTTTTTGTGGTTCAAAGAAAAAGGAGGCTTAGGTAATTTTTTGGTAATTCAAAACAAAGGTAGCAAAAATAGTCAACCATAACATTGACATACTTGTAGAAGTAGCTTAGTAAATAAAGTAGAGCTACCAATCAAGTATTTTTCAGTAAAATAATTACATGGTATCAAATGATTTTAGCCTGTAATCATTGAAGCCACCAATCACATGTGTTTAGGACTTTGCTACTTTAAATATATCCACAAACACTAGAAAAGACATTATCACATACAGTAGAGAGGGTTAAAAGAGAATAAATATTCAATGGGAGGATATAAAATAGATATTTATTCTAGTTTTATTTATAGGCAACCCATAGACAAACTGACACTGACAAACTCACTCAAGATGTAAAACTGTTTCTGTCTGTCTTTTTTTAATAATAAACTATATTATGCTAACAAAAAGCACATCTAAAATATATTACTCCCCAACAACACACATAAGAGCTTATCTGTATGTCTTTATTTAAATGCACTTTCCCCTCCTATTAAACAATGTTTTGCACACTGGAAGCCTGAAACAAAGTTTTAGTATTTAATAAATACTAATATAAATTGTTATACTAACAAAGAGTACTTTAAAATTGCCTTAATAAATGTTGAATATAAAACATTAAAAAAGAAGTAACTGATAAGCAGGGATTACTGCAAAAGAACTCAACTCAAACTCCCAGAAAATAACACCCAGACAAGGCACTGAAGGAGTGGAGCATGCTAGGGCTAGTATACTTTTAAATTTCGCAAAGAAAATTGTTTTATCAAATTGAAAACTCATTTTGCTTTGACAGCAGTTTATTAGAAGCTTAACATCTATTCAATACGAGGGCATGGTAGCTCAGTGGTTAGGGCGTTGGGCTATCAATCTGAAGGTAGGGGGTTCAAATCCCTGGTCCACTGAAGTTACCAATGTGGGTCCTTGAGCAAGACCCTTAACCCTCATTGGCCCAGGGATGTTGTGATTAACCCCGTGCTCACCTTGTAAGTCGCTAAATGACCAAATGTAAATGTTAATTGTTTAGTATAAAAAGCTATGGACTGCTATAAAGGGAAATAAAAATGCTGAATGCTGTCAATGACCATTCATTATCAAATGCTCAAAAAGCCATTTAATTTACCTTACTATATCTTATTTAATTCTGTTCTTTTTTTACCATTAAGTTCAAATTAAGCAAATGAAGCATATAACTTCATAATTTTGAAAATGCTGTTTTTTTTCATTTTAGAGGTGTGAAATACCTATGTGGATTACATTTTACTTATTTACTGGGTTAATGATCAAATAACATAAGCTAATAACTAAACAAACTATTATAAGAGTACTGCTTTAAAAGTATGTGTGTTTTCATATAAGATTTTTGTAATTCTATCTCTCGGTGAGGCACACACAGAAATGGCAGATTTCTTTATGTACCACTTTTCTAAGGGACTCTGATAGGCCATCCACTTTACAAGAAAGAAAATACATTTTGTCAGAATAGATCAGTTTTTTTTTACATTTTGGACTTATTCCACATGATCTTTGGAAATTGGTGCCACACCAAAGCTGCATAAAAATCATGGAGTGTAGTTTGATTATTTTTCTATCCATAATACTATTACAGGTGGGAGGAGATAAAAGTGAGGCTCCCTAAAAATTTGCATTTAAGTGCTGTCTTAATCTTTGTTCAAACAAAAATGCCTGAAATGCATATAACATGGCTATTAATGAAAAGTTGGCATGCAGTCGGTAAAAAAAAAAAATCAAAAGGATATGCTGTAACAGATAAGACGCAATCAGGAGGCAAAACTTGGTACGTCTTTGTGTAGCTTATTGTTTTTTTTACCCATTCGCCCAGAAATAAAGAGCCCAGGATCTTCCAAAATCCAAAAGTAAGTTTAATCCTCCACTATGGTCATATGGTGGGGGGGGGGGGGGTCCCATGCCCATCTGCTAGGCAGATACAGGGTTCCCATTTGCTTCCCAAAACTAATCTAATATAGTCTAATCTAATTTATCACTGGGCATACACTTACATACACACTCACTCAAACACATACATACACACAGAGACTATACAGGGGAAATTTAGAGCATGTAATTTACTGTGAATCCATGTTTTTGGACTGTGGGTGGAAACTGGTGAACCCGGAAGAAACCCATGTGGAAACAGGGAGAAAATGGAAACTCCACCCAGATTGATTTCCAGTGCTGAGAGGCTAACATGCTAACCACTAAGCCACCGTGCCGCCCAGCACAGTAAATGCAATTTTAAAATTAAACCATAATAGTGTAAGTCTTAGAAGTTCCTTAAAATAGATCCAGTCAGACTTAAAAGTAGGTTATAATTAAATTCAAGCTCTGGACTGTAGTGGAATCATTCTGACATCTGTTTTCAACAAAATTCAACAAAGTACAAAGACAGTACACCATGTCATCAGTTCAAACCTGAACCTGTGGTGTTGAAGACAAGCATCATATACAAACAAACAAAAAGTGTTAACCTGATTCAAATTAAAATGTACCATTGAGAGTTAAAATCCTCAAGAAAAGAAAGCGAAAAGTGTAGTGCGGTGGAGTCGGAGAGAATCCTGAAAAGCCCATTTAAGTGAAACCTTGCAGAGCCAAGACAAAGTTCCCCACCATAGCTGCTCTATGTGGGAAAGAAGCAGGATTTCAAATCGGTAAAACAGCAGATCAAGAAAAGTAAGCAAGGAACAAGGGATCAGATGATATCTTAAAAACAGCTCACCACTTTGTGCTCTCTGTAAGTTATTTTTTGTTTCTATAAATCCTTTACAGTGAAGATTTTGTCAAGATTTGTTATATGCGTGCTCATGTATCATAGATTTTTCTTCAAGGATGACTAAATAAACACACACACATGCATGCGCATTCCCACACACACACACACACACATTATAACAGGTTAGTCAAACAGTGATATCTTACAGAGCAATGTGTCCCAACTAGGGCTGCAACAACGAATCAATTAAATTGATAAAAAAGGATTATGAAAAGTGTCGACAACGAATTTTGTTACTCGCATAAACGCATTACTCGCATTGTCGTAGCTCCTTACGTCACCTGCAGTGCTTTAACAATTCTGGGGAAAAAATAGCGGGTTGAACAGAACGAGGTGGAGGGGGAATCTGCAAAACAAAGTTTAATAAATGCTACAAATGAAACACAGCCAACGTAGAAAAAAAAGCTTTCGTTTAAATTATCAAATGTATGGGAGCACTTCATGCTTCACACAAATAAAGAACGTGTAACATGCAAGCTCTGCGAAAATGAATTGACCTGCACGGAGCACCACGGTGATGATACACCACCAAACATGTTGGAGTCACCGATGTGGATGAAGGAGCTCAACAGCCGAGTAAATCACTACAATATCCCGAGTTTCTTTCATTTTAAAATGAATCAACGTAACGGTGCACTCACACTATGAGAACCAGTAGAGGACGTTTCATGCTGTTTTTGGTTTTTAACTGGATAATGACAGTGATGGAGAATGTGTGTTACTTTATATTTTCATTTAATTAGCTTAAGCAACATTTAAATGTGCTTTATAAATACATACAACTTGTACACAATGGTGGTAATTTATGATCAAGCTTCACGTTTTAATTTTCTGACAAAATATGAGTGAAGATACTGCCCTCTATGGGAGTGATGGGGATTAGGGAACATGTTACAGTTACACAAATTTGTGTAATTTTTTCACACTCTATGCTATATATTGTGCCAGTGTGTTTGGGATTTGTGTTTAATTGCTCTTTGGATGCCGAAACTCATACTGTAAATAAAACCAGACATTTATTTACTTGCTTAATAAAGACATGGAAAATTGTTTTTATTTAAAAAAAAACAATCAACCGATTAATCGATTGTCAACATAATCGTTAGTTGGAGCCCTAATCTCAACCACTGTGCTTTAAGAAATCATCAGGTGTGCCATGGAGGCTAATCCAATTTCACTTGATTGGTATTCCAAACGAGTAGCGCGTAGTGGCATAACAATTACAGGCAGAACAATTACATTCTCTTTCACTTGAGGCAGTATAGATTGCCTGGACAGACAATGAATTATAGATCAATGTGCTTCATAGAGACACAGCTACACTAGGACACTGCAGATGACAACGCTCCCATAGATGGTTTTTAGACTATTCCGACAGGCGCAGCATTGCATGCGGTGAGAGCAAAGAAGGAGGGCTCCCTGTGCTTGTTAATAACCGCTATTGTAACCCTGTTCACATTTCTATCAAGGAACAAGCCTGTTGGACTCAGACTATATTATTAACAGTGAGAGTTACAGCATGTTTTAATAATGGCTGTTTATGTCCCATCCTATGCCAATTCGACGTGTGATGAAATTCACTAAACCATAGCACATCTCCATTCTCAACACCTGCATGCCTTCAATGCATTAAAAGTGCCGTTTGTGAATGTATCTCCACTGTCCCAAACAAGACTGTTAAGAGTTAGTCATACAAAAAACATGGGTAACAAATGACATTAAAACTCTTCCTAACAACAAGAAAGGGGCCTTCAAAGCAGGTAACAAAGAGTAGGTGAGAACAAGACAGAGGAAACTGAAAACCTCAGTCAGAGAGGCTAAGGACAAATGTAAGAGGGGGCCTGGAGTAATATAAGGGGGGTCTGAAGTAGAAAAAACATCACCTGCTTCAGGTCCAGTAACAACTGGAGAAGAGGGCCAACGTACAAATCTTTAACAGATTTAACACTGCAGACTCTGCCCTCCCCATCCTGACTCCACTGCTGCCTGTTTTCACTCACCCTCCCTTCCACCCTTGATAGCCTGTCTCCCTCCTGTGAGTCTAGTTCACACCTCCACACCTCCATATCTATAATGAGCCTTAATGCTGACCAGGTGAGAAGACAGCTGAAGAGAATCCATGCAAGCTCTAATGGGGTCCCCCAGGGTGCTTAATGCTTTCTGTAATACTGCACCATGTCTTCAACATGAGCCTGAGTCACAGCGGGTCTCTTTTAAACAAGAGGTCATCCATGACCACAGACCAGTGGCACTGACATTCCACACCATGAAGACCATGGAGAGGCTTGTCATGGATCAGCTCCGACCCATAGTCCAGCCATTTCAAGACCCACCTCAGTTCTTTAACCTATCTCCCCTGCTAGGAAGTTAAGGACACAATCATCTACTACCCAGCCAGCATTATGGGGTTCATGTCTTTTTCTCCAACTACTCCAGAGCATTCAACACTATCCAGTCTGTTCTAGGTGAAAAGCTGAAAGTAATGCAAGTAGACACCTCCCTCGTGTCCTGGATTACTAGTATCACAGGGTGCTATACTTTATGCTGCTGAAGTAAAGGGTAACAGGTTGACGGTGACAGGTGCAAAACATTTTGGAATAATTACAAAAAAATAATCCTCAACAGAAAATTTGGAAAATCAGAAGAAATGTATGTGTGCAAGGGACAAGGCCCTGCATTGACAGCACTGCATTAAAAACAGTAATAATTCTTGAATTCTTGTAAATCATTCAGTGGGTTTAGAAACCCTTTCAGAAATCACCATGCTTTCCATAAATATGAGTTAATAAACAATAAGGTGCAAAATGATGTACATTATTATAAAGTAATCACAGGAGAAAAAATAGATTAGTAGTTAGACCACTTTCTGGTGATTTACTATTTAGATATTTATTTAAATGGTTACACACACACTACAATAAAAAACAAGGTTCCACGAAGTAATCTAATTAATTTTTTGAAGTAAATAGCGATGGCCGAGTAAAAGGTTTCTGGTTTCTCTAACAATCGAATACTGCCATTTACTGGCCAAATTACAGAATGCAATTTATAAAAAACATCAGGAAAATAATGTATTTTATATCGCACATTGATATGAATGTGAAGCGGTTAGAAGTGTGAGTTACTGTAAATAATGTCATGGCTTGACAAACAACTCGTCCAATCAGATTTAAGGACTTGAACTACACATTTTATATAGGTATATAATGCAATAAAAGTCATATTTAAAAAAAGAAAATCCAGAAATGTTGGTTTTCTCTGGGCAAAAGCTTATTTTAAATGGTTTAAAGCAACTTTTAAAAACTTTAAAACTTTTAGTTTTTAGTAGTCAGATGAATAAAAAGAAGTACCATTCAGCTTTTGTATCAGCAGAACGTTCAAAAGCCTGCTATTTAGATTTATGGGATTGCATCCGTGCCTATGGTGTGGGCAGCCAACACATTTGGAAAGGCACCATCACTGCTGAAGCACATTAAGGTTTTACAGCAGCATTTCCTCTCAATAAGACAATGTCTTGTTCAGGGGACAGTCTTGCGTATTTCAACAATGCTAAATCATATACTGCATTGATAACAACGTTACAGACCTTTTACTAACAAGCCCAGAACTGTTAAGCAGCTAGAATATTGCATCACATAAAAAGAAACAATTTTTTCATCACAATGGTAAATAAGCTATTATATAATATATAATATAATATAATATATATATTTCGCATGTTTATGTTTTACAGAACATTCTGTTTCATTTACATTAAACACAGCATTCCAACTCATTTGGAATTACGGCTATATAGCCCCAGAAACTCAAATAGGATTATGCAACATCTTTTGCATTAGCTATATTGGTCATCTGTCAAACAGGGCATTAAATATGTGCAGAATAATAATAATAACATAATAACATAAGAATAATTAATAACAAACAAATGCATATGTGCAATTAAAAGCAGTGCTAGATGGCATGACTAACAATTAAACTGCATTTTCATTCAGTGGACAGACTGTAGGATTTATTATAATAATTCCTCTAAAATGAATATTCATCTACAATAATTATAGGAAAAAAAACAGGCCAGGGCACCAATCCATTACTGCAGATTCAAAATATTAAAGTTTAACTTGAGACTAGTATTTTCCTTACTCTAGCAACTTAGACATATGTATTATATTGTTGCAGTTTTAATCACACTAATTGAAGACTCTTATTTATATATCATAATAACATATCTTTCGTGATAAACTAAAACTGGTAAAACAAAATATCAGACATAAAACATTCTTATAAAAAAAAAGCTTCGAACTCATGACTTACATGAACTGTAAACATTTTAATTACCAAGCATTTCCTGGTACTCTCCTGCATTGTCTTTAATTTACTTTCCAGCTAGTATATCAGTCATCATTTGAGCTTTAGCCATGACCCCACCTAACCACACTTTCAAAGGTTTTCTCTTTGGCTTTGTACTAAACCAAATGTCTTTGGAACTGAAACATGATACTTATAATTACATGATGGAACACTTCCTTGATAAAAAATAGAATCTTTTGGCTAGGTCGCATAATTAACTGCTTGGTTTCTAAGTCAGGATACAGTTAAAATAACACTCGTGGCACTGAGCTGAGAACAGACTTCTGCAACATAGAAAAAAAAAACATATATGCATTAGTAATATTTATGTATTTACTCTATATTTTAAAACCAAGTTAACACATAAGTAGTGATTTATATCCTTCCAGATATCAGGAGAATTTTTGACTAGAGTAAAGTAAAAACACTAGTTTAATTTTATACCACTAAGACTATCAATTGAGATAAAAAATGTTGTTCCCCTGGAAAAAAGGTCACTAAACTTTATATTTCAAATGTTGTTGTACTTTGTCAGATAAGTAAACAACAGCAGCACACCAGTAATGATCACACTACACACATACAGGAAAATTTAAATTCCTACATCAGAAAAACAAAAGAGAAAATCCTAAGTGCACTATATAACTTGAAATCTATTGCTAAAAAAAATAGATTTTTATGAAACTATATTTTATAATATCCTGAATTGTATTAGCAAATACAACACAAAATTTGAACAATCTATTTTGCCCATTACATTTAATTCAAAAGGTTCTTGTTAGTAGGAAGATTTTTTGTAGGAAGACTATTTTTTTCAACTTGTGACTGATACTCTGAGTGCATTAATAAAAACGACCCCAACTGCTGGAACAATTGGAGTGCAATTGTTAATTTAACCCTCAAACATGTAATGTGGAGGTAAAATGAAGACACCAGGAAAAAAAAAACCACAAAATGCATGAAGACTACACAGAATGAATATGTGTTTGCCTCAACCAGGAATTGAACTCTGTGACTTTCTTGTGTTAACCACTGTTTATGCTGATCAATCATTTTTTATTTAAAATCTTTTTTTAACTTTAGAAGATTTGTTGCAATGGTGATAAAATGTGTAGTTCCAGTCCTTAAAATCACGGCTAGACAAATATAAAATTATGTTCAGCCGTGACATAATAAAGCAATAAGGCATAAGAGGGCATGCAGTAATATGAATAAATCACAGGAAAGAGATGTTGATGTGTAGTGGAGTTCAGTTACACCACCTGTGATTTAATCAAAATAATGCATAACCTTGAGTACCACATTATTTTTAGAAAATGGTTATAGCACACTGTAATAAAAAAGTTTCATTGATAAATGTATTTATTATTAAAAAAGCAAAATCTTTAATAAACTGGTCTTACGCGACATAAACTAGTCCAGTTTTTAATGTGAACGCTGCTCACCAAGTATCAGGTTTCTCTAATAATTGAATACTATCTTCTAGTGCATGTGTAATGATAGTAATACTATAATCATGGGTGTGGTGGGTCAGTGTTTAGGGTGTTGGGCTATTAATCTAAAGATTGTGGGTTCAAATACAGGGTCCACTGAAGTTACCAATATGGGTTCTTGAGCAAGACCTTTAAGGCTTATTGCTCCAGGGGTTCTGTATCAACCCTGTGTACTGACCCCAAGTTGCTTTGGATAAAAGCATCTGTTAAATAACCAAATGTAATGTAATAAATGTAATAGTGGCCAAATTACAGAACAGTGGGCAAATTACAGAAATTACAGAACAATGTATTGTATATGACGCATTGATATTTACATTTACATTTTACATTTAGTCATTTAGCAGACGCTCTTATCCAAAGCGACTTAAAAATGAGAACACCACAAGTCAGAAGCTATGAAGAAAACCAACTATACTGTAAATTCATCAAAGCTAAATGTTATTCGATGCCGCGGCACACGCCCCCCCCCCCCTTTTTTTTATTTTTTTTTTTACAACATGTATTTGTTAAAGAGATGTGTCTTCAGTAATTTTTTAAAACTGTTCAGTGATTCCGCCTTTCGGACAGATTTGGGAAGAGCTTTTCACCATTTTGCAGTGGTGGACGCCACGGAGTGAGACTTACCCACTCGGTGAGGTGGAATCGTCAGGCGGCAATCATCGCTGGAGCGAAGAGAACGGGTCGGAGTGTATTTAGGAAAGATGGGGTGAAGGTAGGAGGGGGAGGATCCGGAAATGGTTCTGTATGCTAGAGTCAGTGACTTGAACTGAATGCGAGCAGCTACAGGAAGCCAATGGAGGGAAGTGAGTAAAGGAGTGACATGTGCTCGCTTGGGCTGGTTAAACACAAGTTGGGCTGCAGAGTTTTGAATTAGTTGAAGAGGTCGGATTGTGGAAGCTGGGATACCGGCAAGTAGCGCATTACAATAATCGAGCCGGGATAGAACTAGGGCTTGAACAAGCAGTTGGGTAGCCTGTTCAGTCAAAAAGGGTCTGATCTTCCTTATGTTGTAAAAGAGGAATCTACAGGAACGGGCAGTTTTGATAACATGATCAGAGAGTTTAAGGTGGGAGTCTATTGTGAAGCCAAGGTTCCGGACCGAATCTGTAGGGGAGATTGTGGCGCCATCAATTTGGAAGGTCAGGTCGTGATGGATTGAGGGTTT
>JAFMOD010000446.1:553256-590269 GCA_019802435.1 Corydoras maculifer
ACCTGTACCACCTCCTCTCTTGCCGATGCGAGGAGAGTGAGAGAAGTGGAAATTTGTTGAAAGGGCAGCTGGTGTCGCGGAATTCTCGGGACGAATCCACGTCTCAGTGAGGGCTAAAACCTGAAGACCAGCATGAGCCGCAAAAGCAGGAATGAAATCAGATTTCTTGGTGGCTGACTGACAATTCCATAGTCCTGCAGAGAAGGTGAAGGGCTCGCATATATTCACCTGCTGCAGAGTTTGCAGGTGTGCAAGGGTGCGCCTTCTCCTCTGAGGAAAGGAGCGTCTGTGTGAGGAGGAAATGACAGGGATAAACTGAAAACACATGCTGAAGAGAAGAGTGAGAATGGGTAATAAAATAAAAAAGACTACTTAGTTGCCTTGTCGTTATCCTTGCTCGGTGGACTCGCGCAGGTAGACTCGCAGGTCTTTACACGAATAGGTCTTCACGCGAGAGGCGGAACACGAGAGGCTGTCGCTTCCGCTGTCGCGTCAGCGTATCTATGCTTCATATATAGTGTGGATGAAACTAGGACACGCCCCCTCCGGAACAATCAGCCGTTCAACACCAGGTGCTAATAGCCAGTAGACCGAAACTAGCACTTGACCAGTTATCCTATATGCAGTTCTATCCTAACTGACCGACAGTAGGGTTAATATCTAATAACATATGAATGTGAAGCAGTCAGAGGTGTGCATTATTGTCAATAATGCTACGACTGGACAAAGGGATGAATCAATCAGATTTAAAGACTGGAACTAGCTGGTTTAAAATTGACAATAATGCATAATAATGCTAACCACTTCACATTCTTATTAATGCACCATTTAAAAATATCGGAAGCAAGGGAAATTATGTCTGTAACTGGCAATGAAAAGTTATCTTGAAAAGTAAGCAAATCACCTTTGCAGTCACGCTGAAATCCTACCTTATTCTAACTTTATCCTAAAAGATTCTGAAGCAACATTCTTGCAAGCACCGAACAAAAACGAAAAAGCCCCAAAACCAGACCAAAAAATTGGTAGAACATTATTTAAAATTATGTACTAACTCAAGAACAGTTTATCAATAATTTAGTTTTAGATAAACACATTCTTGAATTAAACGCTGTTTTGTCATTATAGTTTTTTATAACCACTTTATAAAAGCAATAAGGCATTTGAGATTGTATATTATTGTAAATAAATGTATTCACAATAATGCATGCCCACTCATGCCTTATTGCTTTATTACATAATTTCCTCTGCTACACTTCTTCCAAGATTACTATCTTGCCCTTGTGAAGAAGCTTGAGTGTTTATTCAAAGAGCAATACTGGCTGGAGTCATTCTCCCAGCAGTGTCACCCTTGATGGTAAGGTTTGAGAAGAGGTTCCAAGAAAAAAAATCCACAGTCCCATTCAACAAGACCTGGAACTGCAGCATGGTTGCCTGTGGTGCTAATAACACCAGATGTTTTTTTTTTATGATTGGACAGTGGGGTCTCATTTTACAAGTTATTGATACTTGTTAGTGAATTGCAAAGACTAAACAGCATTTGTGACTTTTCTGTGACCAAGTAATCAGGTACTAGAAACAGGATGGACACACAGTGCTGTTCTTAGGCAAAGAGGGCATGTGAACATAATAGAGTTGCTGTCTGAAATCACAAAAGTGTAGCTACATGTCTGAAGTCCTACAACCCAATGAGCAGCACACATATCCACCACATCTACCACAAAGCCAAGAGAAATTACTTTTACATCGGAGCATTCAGCAGATTCTTTTATCCAAAATATCACAATTATGACTTTATATAGAGTATAAATGCCTTTATACAAAGTATTACAAGTATCTCTACTTAGTTGGCCATTATAATTCTGGAGCAATGAGGGTTAATGGCCTTACTCAAAGAATCACATTGTAGACTTCAGTGGGCCTGCAATACATCAACACCCTAACCAGTAGTGTGAACTACCACACCCTCTTGCGACAACTGCTGAAAAACAAAATAAAGAGAATGGGTAGTTCTACAGGGAAATTAAACACATGCTTGCAGAGAGCCAGAGAAAATTCATAAGAAAAAAATGGCATGGGTCAGACACTAAAAAACATGGGTTGGTCATCAATAATATAGTGTTCTGTATTCACAACAGGCGCAGAACCATGGAATAGCCCAAATCAGGAGACCCAAGCTCAGATTGACAACATTTTAATCCATCCATTTAGTGTCACAGTCTATGAACAATGCACGCATATGCCTCTGTGCAGACTGTGACTTTGATCACAATCTTTATGATGTTGCCTATTAGGATTCAAAAGGAAATGAGTGAGGAAAACAGTTCATCTGGACCTTGAAAAACTCAGATGACCGGTTCAAGCAGCAAAACTAAGTGGAGGTTGTCAACAGGTTTGAAAAGACTTAAAGAACCAAATAACAGATGAATTGGGCCAAACAAGTGAAGGATGTCATGTTTGAAGCTGCTTAGAAGACAATACTAAATAATTGCAAAGACACAAGAACCTAATTTCCAGTGAAAACTTTGAGTGAATAAAGAAGCATGAATATAAAACATTTAGCTATTAATTGTTTAATTAATTAATTGCACCAATTACAAGAATCCATGTTTTTAGACCCAGAGAAAACCAGCGTTGAGAAGCAGATGTGCTAACCACTGAGCCACCATGTCACCCTGTTACTAAACATAATGCTTTGAAGTGACAAACCATCAACAATGACAATTTCACCTTAATGATTACCCTAATGATTCCCATTTTGCTATTCACAGATCATATGTAAAATCCTTTTATTACCAAGGCTAATATTTTTGTTTAATTTGTTTGATTTGTTTCTCTTAGTCTACTTGTAATACTTTTGAAATCTGATAAAGTTTTAATTTTATGCAGAAATATAATTACTTCTAAAGGTTTTTACAAACATGCAAGCACCACTGTGTCTGTAGTGTCCATAGTTTATAATATTTCAATATGGTGTCAAAAATACTATTCCATTTCAACTAACATTCCAAAGCAAGACCACATGTTGTTTTTAAACATCAGAACTAAATAAGACTAAATTTGTCTAAAAGTAAATAAGAGAAGAGAATAGAAGACTATTTAAAATGCTTCAATGAATCAGATTCAGTAAGACTGAAAGAAAAGGCACTTACTTGGGAACCATGGTGTGATAAAGGTGACTCCATTTTTAAATATGCACGTGAGTGTCTATGTGTGAGTGTGTATGTGTGGGTGGATGTGGGTGTGAGTCCTTAGGGATCCTTCAGACACCCATCATAAATAAAACTCTATTTGTCTACATGGTCAAAGCAAGAACAGTTATGTTAATATAATACAGTATACTCCGTTTCACTCCCCTTAATGCTCTCTCCCTCTTTTCATGCTCCCTCCCTCTTTCCATGAGCCCTCCCTCCTTATATGTGCCCTCCTTTCACAAGTTCTACTTCAGAGCAATTTCACCTCCCACTGTCAAAAAGAGGGTACTTCTTCAGGGTAGTTAGAATAAAACACTTAAATTTAAAATTTAAGGATTTAAAAAGGAAATGAAACAGCATGGTGCTGTTTGAAAATTTGTAAAACATGAAGATTTTTCTAGATTTCTGCATTTTGACCTAAAAGTCTTAAAGGTGTATTAAATCAGACAACAAAGTAACCTTTTTATTGTTTTTTTTTTATGAAAAAAAATCCAATAAAATATATTTTAAATATTTTAGGATTAGCATATAATAAAAGTAAAATTTCAGTCTGGGGTTTTCAGTGAATGGGATGATGATCCAGTTACTCTCTCTCTCTCTCTCTCTCTCTCTCTCTCTCTCTCTATATATATATATATATATATATTTTTTTTTTTATTTTATTTTTTTTTTTTTGAGAACATGGCTCTTACAAAGTCTGACCTTTACAAAAGGTTTGTATAAATATTTCATGGCAAGAACAAAGAAAACACCTGATGACACCAAAACATGACTTGTTAATGCTTAACAGTTTGTAAAAGGTCACACACCCACCCCTTAAGTGAAGACGCCACCAAACCAAGTTAAACAAACCATGTACAGTAATATATGTCCTGATATAATTAAATTTTCTGGTAACAATTCATTGTTTCATTAATCATAGCAAGTCTTGTTTATGCCAACTGCAGATGAACAAACATTTTTTTTTTTTAAAGCAGAGGCTTCTTACTTACAAACATGCTACCCAGCTGTTGATTCAAGCCCTCATCCTATCCCAGCTTGATTATTGTAATGCATTGCTTGCCAGTCTCCCAGCTTGCACAATAAGACCTCTACAACTAATTCAGGACTCTGCAGCCCAACCTGTATTCAACCAGCCCAAGCGAATTCATGTCACTCATTTCTCTTCATTGACTCCCTATAGCTGCTCGCATTCAGTACAAGTCACTGACTCTGGTCCACAGGACCATTTCTGGATGTTCCCCCTCTTACCTTCACTCTATCTTTTCAAAATACACTCATTTACTTCGCTTCAGTGATGAGGCATTTTTAAGAAACTACTGAAGACGCATCTTTTTAACAAATTCCTGTTGTAGAAAAAAAAAAGAAAAGAAAAAAAAGGGTGCAGGATCAGATAATGATCAGGTTTGATAGTTCTACAGTGTAGCCGGTTTTCTTCATAACTACTGACTTGTGGTGTTCTCATTTGTAAGTCGCTTTGGATAAAAGCGTCTGCTAGATGACTAAATGTAAATGTAAACATTAATGCCATTGCTGTTCAGTGTTCTTATGATGGTGGACTTTAATATTAACATTAGCCAATGTGGAAAAAGTCCTTAAGTTGCTCAGAAGTTATCTTGGGTTACATCGTCACTCTTTAGGCTAATATATACCTTGCTCTTAGTTTGAATTTGTTATTTTTACCAAAAAGCAACATCATACATAAATATTTCTTAGCTTTTATTTACATTTGAACAAAATTAGGCACATACAAAATTGTTTATACCCTTCTGAAAAATCTAAAGAATTGTCTATTACAGCAATACTTTGCTTTGGTACTTTTTGCATGTCTCCACTGGTATTTTTGCCTATTAATCTTTGTGATGAGGTCCAACTTGGTAATTGGTGATCCTGCTCTGTTTGCGTAACCAAATACTTTATTGTTGAGCTACTTTTGCTTCATAATATATTCATTCTATGAATATATAGAGCATTCTATGTCAATACAACTTACAGCTATTTTCAAATAAAGGCCAACAGTCAGATTAATCTTGTCATAACCAAAAGTCACCACTGACCCCCAACATCTCCTCTGATACCATCTCTGCCCATCGACAAGACTGAATTGCTTTAAATCAAATAGACCAGAGAATTAACAGAAATCTTGAATATTATTTCATCTTACAGTAAGTAGGAAAAAGTTTTTAAAAATATTTTAAAAAACAGAAATCCAAGCTTGATAAGAAAATATGGATAACTGAAGTGGCTCACAGAGTCACTCTTTCCACAGTGTACATCACACTTAACGAGGGTGGAGAATTTAAGTGGATTATGGTATCACTCATCCACAGATTATGCCACACGTTTTTCACCAGATGACCCAGTCTCACCTACTAGCACTCTACAACATGCACAGGATCACATAAAAACCAAAACAGCAGAAGGCTAAAATTTCCTTATGGTGATAATTCTTTTATGGATTAAGGTACAACTTTTCCTCAGACACAGAGCAGCGGTACAATGGGGTTAAAACCAGGAGTGCAGTAGTAGAAACACACTGACATGCGTAGGAACAAAGACTCATTATTGAGTTCATAACAATGTCCACCTGAATGTGCCCTGCACTTCCCAAGCAATTGGTGTCCATTTGTCCTAGAAATAAATGACAGTAGTATACTTACTGGCAATACAGTGATATACTTGGGTAATCACTTGAATTGTATGACATTGTTCAAAAATAGTGTTCAGCAAATAGTTTAATTGAAATGATAAAATATGTTTATAAATTTTATTCATTCAATGATGTTTTGATCATAGTTGTGGTTACTTTAGTGTAAAAGGTCTGACAATCTAAGAAATCCTATGTTTACATAAAATATATTCTTTCAGATTTGACTGTTTTCCACTTTTTGCTGTTCTAAGTGAAAATAACTGCCACGTTTTGATAATCATTAGCATAAACTTTCCTTTGAAATAATCATTTTTTGCTCACACTGGACTTTCCTCTGGAATTTTTCTGTTATGTCAAATTTGTTTCATTCATTCATTCATTCATTATCTCCCGCTTATCCTCTATTAGGGTCGCGGTGGGGTTCCCCATGCCCATCCATGGGAGAACGTCTCGGGCGCTGGGCAGATAGACCCAGGACAGGGCGCCAATCCATCACTGGGCACACACTCACTCACACAGACACACTCTATAGGGGGCAATTTTTTGAGAATTCAATTAACTTGATCCATGTTTTTGGACTGTGGGAGGAAACCGGAGAACCCGGAGGAAACCCACGCAGACGCGGGGAGAACATGGAAACTCCACCCAGATGGGGATTCGAACCGGGAATCCCTAGCGCTGAGATGCGAACGTGCTAACCACTAAGCCACCGTGCCGCCCAAATTTGTTTCACCTAATAAATTACATGTAAACTGTTTAAAGATCCATTGTTTACTATTTGCTCATGGCTTTATGCAGATGTCCCTAAAAGTAATGCAATAGAATATTTTGTGTAAGAAAAAACTATTTAAGCTAGTGGAAATTATTGACATTTTAGGAAGCCAATGTTTCTATTATTATATAATATAACTGTAAGGCAACATATATTAAATAATTTACTAATGAATTACAGGTAAATTCATACATACATTCATAACAGCGGGTGGCACGTTGGCTTAGTGGTTAGCACGTTTGCCTCTCAGCACTAGGGATTCCCTAATCCCAATCTGGGTGGAGTGTCCATGTTCTCCACGTGTCCGTGTGGGTTTTTCTGGGTTCTTCGGTTTCCTCCCACAGTCCAAAAACATGGATCAAGGTCAATTGAATTCTCCAAATTGTCCCATATAGAGTGTGTCTGTGTGCATGTCTGTGTGAGTGAGTGTGTGCCCAGCGATAGATTGGCGCCCTGTCCTGGGTGTATCTGCCCAGCGCCTGAGACGTTCTGCCCTGGACGGGCATGGGGAACGCCCCCCTCCCCCCCCCGTGACCTCAATAGAGGATAAAGTGGAAGATAATGGATGGATGGATTCATAACAGCTTATTCATACATACCCCAAGGTCATCAAATGAATGAGCCAGTGTTAGTCGCTTGGTGTGTGCTGAATTTCTACAAACAGAAGAGTGCCCTCTAGTGAGACCCCAAAATCTGTTTACCTGAGGAGTGTCATATAAACAGGACATGAATTAGCAATACTGAAGTTCTACAATCACAGGTTTCCAATTACAAAATTGTTGCCTCTACAGTCTTGGCCAATCGTTTTGACAATGACCAAAAATTTGGAAAGTTTTTCACTATACTATTTATAGTAATAATTTGCAGCTGATGCCCAGCGATGGATTGGCGCCCTGTCCTGGGTCTGCCCAGCGCCCGAGACGTTCTCCCCGTATGGGCATGGGGAACCCCACTGCGACCCTAATAGAGGATAAATCGGGAGATAATGAATGAATGAATTGCAGCTGATGTTACTCTGTCTTGCTAATTAAACAAGGGGACCTGGTTGCTTCAAAATTGGTGATTTCGCTAAAAAGCATAGTCTTTTTGTTCGATCTCAAAGGAAACCAATGCAAATCTAATCATTGTTTTACTAAAAAAGGGCTTTACATGGAAGGACAGCTTATAAGATCTGTATCTAAATCAACCATGTATCATCACATCATGAATTTCAAGGAGAGAGATTTAATTGCTGTGGAAAAGGCTTTAGAACACCAAGACAGAATTTATTTATGGTATCAGGTGCAGAACTTGCCTGCATCTGCATGCAGAGTGAGGACAGATTTCATGGACATTTCTGATTTCTGAAACGCAGGACTGAACAGTATTGCAAAGGACTGAAGTAAGATTACTGTGACAAGATGGGATTGATTGTGGAGCAGATTGAAAATACATTAAAATATAATTAGCAGGTAGATTTGCCGTCACACCACATCTTTGTCACTGCAGCATTTTCCCTCCAAGTTGCATGTGCTGCCATTGCATATAAAGACAACACATCAATTATTAGCTAAATTTCTAACAGTTACTATTTTTAAAAATAGAAGGAATAACACCGTGAACTAACGGCACAGTGGCTTAGTGGTTAGCACGTTCGCCTCTCAGCGCTAAGGATTCCCGGTTCGAATCCCCATCTGGGTGGAGTTTCCATGTTCTCCCCGTGTCCATGTGGGTTTCCACCGGGTTCTCCGGTTTCCTCCCACAGTCCAAAAACATGGATCAAGTCAATTGAGTTCTCCAAATTGCCCAATATAGTGTGTGTCTGTGTGAGTAAGTGTGTGACCAGTGATGGATTGGCGCCCTGTCCTGGGTGTATCTGCCAAGTGCCCAAAATGTTCTCCCTTTGATCGGCATGGGGAACCCCCCCCCCCCCGATCTTAATATAGGATAAAAGCGGAAGACCATGAATAAATGAACACCGTGAACCTTTTGCAAAAAAAAAGTATTAAAATTTCCTTATAAAAAAGTTTAAAAAACCTCTGATCTTTAAACTTTCAGTAAGTCAGTTTCATTTGTTTTGGCCATACATGCCCTCTTTTTTACCAATAGTTATTAGTGCTTCGAACATTAAAGCATTGCAGATAATATTTAAATTATTAAATTATAGCAGGTGATTCATCTTCTTTTAAATTAACTCTTAATTTTTTTTAAATTGACACCATATTCACCTTACATGTCTTTGTAGGTTACTTGCAAGTTTCAATGCCTGATCACGTGAGTAATATAAACAAGTTTTATCTCGATTGTTTTGATTCTCCATACAGAAAGAAAAATATAAAATACTTAAAACATAAAACTCATAGGAAAATTTTGTTAATGGGACAGCACAAAATAGACAAATTGATTAAAATATTCAGTTATTTCTTTTAATGGAATAATGACAATGATATCAGTCAAACATTCCAATTAGTTTTCATAAAAACACAGGAGACTGACAGTTTAGAAAAGGTGCTTTCTATCATGTTTAGTACAGCACTGCAGGTTATATTTTTGTACTGAAATGTCATTCATTCATTCATTCATTCATTGTCTCCCGCTTATCCTCTATTAGGGTCGCGGTGGGGTTCCCCATGCCTATCCAGGGGAGAACGTCTCGGGCGCTGGGCAGATAGACCCAGGACAGGGCGCCAATCCATCGCTGGGCACACACTCACTCACACAGACACACTCTATAGTGGGAAATTTTTGAGAATTCAATTAACTTGATCCATGTTTTTGGACTGTGGGAGGAAACCCACGCAGACACGGGGAGAACATGGAAACTCCACCCAGATGGGGATACGAACCGGGAATCCCTAGCGCTGAGAGGCGAACGTGCTAACCACTAAGCCACCGTGCTGTACTGAAATGTCATCACAGATAATATTGCTTTGTGCATTATGGTTTTCAGCAAATAATTACACTATGTTAAATTTTATTTTAATAAATGCAAACATAATTTCATTATTATTGTAAATAGCTGAAGGCTAGTGGTTTCTTTGTTTCCTTTGAAAATAGATTATCTGTGTTCAGCACAATTAGATTGAAAACAGCACCATCTGTCGTGTCTCCACTAAAGCAGCACCATCTGTTTTACAATTGTCAGTGACAAAGGCTAATGATAAAGATATTTTATTTTATTGATATTTTAATCTAGAGTACAGATGCCCAGAACAAACCTTGGTTTTAGTATGTCTATTAGTTTTAGACACAAATTAAATATATCCAATCTATATGATTTCAGTTCAGTATCAACATCAATTTGGCTAAGGAATAAGTATATAAAAAACAAGAGGTTTCATAAAGACTGTATTCCAAAGAAATGCAGTGCACTTTTTTTCAGTCACATTCTCTTAGTAAAAGCTTTATCATGATCTCATTGAAGCTTTTTTGCAAGAGAATTACGTGTTGTTACAAAAAAGCAAACACTATATAAACAACAAACTTTAGGATGTTATTCATTCACTCATTCCTTGATTCATAATCTTCCGCTTAATCTTCTACTAGGGTAGTGGGGGGGGGGGTCCCCATGCCAATCCAGGGGAGAACATTTCAAGGGCAGTACATGGGCTGATACACCCAGGACAGGGTGCCAATCTATCGCTGACGCAGATATTATCTGTAGCACCCAGAAGAATCAATACAATAGTTATATGTATTTAATGTAGAGAAAATAAAAAGGCAGAATTACTCCAACTGCAAGATACCTGCAGAAACATATAATATAGTTTTTGAGCCCTGTGATGGACATGGTGTAGAGAACTGAGTAATTTGCTGTTGTATGGTGGGCATACGAGAGATGTATTCATAATCTTAATTAGTTTCAAAACTGGCGGCACGGTGGCTTAGTGGTTAGCACGTTCGCCTCTCAGCGCTAGGGATTCCCGGTTCGAATCCCCATCTGGGTGGAGTTTCCATGTTCTCCCGGTGTCTACGTGGGTTTCCACCGGGTTCTCCGGTTTCCTCCCACAGTCCAAAAACATGGATCAAGTTAATTGAATTCTCAAAAATTGCCCACTATAGAGTGTGTCTGTGTGAGTGAGTGTGTGCCCAGCGATGGATTGGCGCCCTTTCCTGGGTCTATTTGCCCAGCGCCTGAGATGTTCTCCCCTGGATGGGCATGGGGAACCCCACCGCAACCCTAATAGAGGATAGGCGGGAGACAATGAATGAATGAATGAGTTTCTAAACTTTTTAAGTCATCACATTTTCATCGATTGATTTTTAAACACACCAAATTCAATCTGAATTGCAACAAAAAAACAAATGCTTTTACCTTGTTATCACCATTTTTATTCTTTAATCCACTGCTGAAGAGTTTCCAGGTCAGGTCCAAGTGAGATCTTTGTGGTTCACCAGGTGTTCTGTATCTCAGTGGAGGAATTTGTTCCATGACAAATGGTAAGGTGCAGTTTTTATGCTTGGCTCCATTTGTTTCACTGTCTGAAAGGCTTTCAACACTGTTTGGGTGAGTTTTCTGCCAGCGAGCCCTTATGGCAGCAGAAAGCCAACGATGACTGCCCCTGCGTTTAGATTTATTGTCCAAAAATCCCTGCTTAACAAGGGATTGGGAATATAATGCTGCACTGTTTGAGCCTTCTTGTCTGATAGATGCATTTGTATGTGAAATAACTGCAGAATCTGATAATGGTGATGAAAAAAGGCACATATGTTCAAATTTTAGTGATATTCCAGTTTTGTGTTGGGGAATGCATGGGGAGAGTTGATCCCAAAATGAATGGGAAGTGTTTGGTAATGTGAAACTCCAGCGGGCAGCAAGGCTTTTCTGGTCCTTCTGTAAAACGGTTCCAATTCCACTATTACCACTGCAATTGTTTTGTGTCCCTGAATGTTCATCAAATTTCTCATTGTCCTGTTTCTGTCTGAGTTTCTCAATATGGTTGCCCATGTACTTGTATAGGACTGACACAAAGTGCATAATTGAATATGGGGTCTGAGGAAATTCCAAGCAACCTTGTGTGTCAGGGTCAGCAGTGCATGAAAAACCATAGTTATCAGAGATGTTTTTGTGATCTTTGTGATCACAAAATTCAGGGTCTATAAAGAAAACATGACACAAAGTCTCTAGGCAAGTACAGTCTTCTTCTAATACATTGTTTATTTTGGCCACCTTTGTTGACAGTAAACAAAAAAATCTATTGTCTTCATTGCTGACTACACACAACACCAGGTTTTCAGCAGGATATGATGCCAAAATGATGTCTCTGTCGTCACAAAGCTGGACGCAATTACACTTAATCTTCATCATTACTAATGAATGGGTTTTCTGCTCACTTGCAATTTGTGTAATACAATCATGGACAGCTACTAAGCTGTTCTCTTCTGAGTCTGACAAAACAAGATCCAGTTCCGTGGTGTTTATGTATCCCATCACCATTCCCACATTAAGAGCACTTGTGTCTGCTAAAACATCATGCTGACTATGACAGTCTGAAAAAAGTGACTCCTTCCTCACATCAAAAATTGTTTTCTGGTGATCAAGAACATTGGGATCATATTTGTGCCATTGCTGAGTGCAGTAAGACATATCTGGCTCTGACATAGGCCTTTGTTTAGTTTGCTTTAGTTTAGTTTGTTTCAGTCGTGTGGTAGAACAAGCCTGATCTGAAGATTCCAAAATAGCATTTAAACTGGAAACTGATTCCATCAACTGCTGAGACATATCTTTCACATTCCGTTGGCTAGCATTTGTTTCCATCTTTCCAAATCTTTGGCAGGTTGCTTTTTGATTTTCCTGCAAAGTCAACTTTTCATTACTTGAATCAAAATTCTCTGACTGCTTATTGCCTGACATAACAAGCAAACAAAGTGATTGTGAGGAAGACCCAATGAGCTCCACCACAAATTCATGTGGGGCCACCGATACATCTGTGCCATTTACACTCAAAATGTAATCACCAGGCCTCAAGTCAACACAATGAGCTGGGCTTCCTTTCATAATTCCACTGAGCACACAGGGTGCCTGACCAGTTATGGTAAATCCATATCCAGCTTTCCCACGCTCCATCTTTACTTGGTGAACCAAAGGGGTTTGTGCAAAGTCCATAGATTGCTTCAAACTAGCAGGGGGCTCCAAGGTTCTCATTTCTGCATGTGATATTTAATAAAATAACCAAAATTCGATGCACAATACTTCTGGTCAAGGCCAAAGTGAGTAAGCCACAGTCATTCTAGTTCTGTAACACAAATGGGAAACAAAGTATAAAAAAGTAAGCATTAATTTTAGTAGCTGCAGCAAAACACAACAGTTGCTGGACAGTATTTACATTTTAAGATGACTATATCATTTATAAGTCAAATAGTTATTCATGTAAACATAATGCAGATTTCAAATCAGATTAAACCACGCCAAAGATTGTTAACGTGACATAACCACGATTACTTTATTTTCGTTCATTTTAAAAAACGTAAGGGCGCGTTGGGTGGTAATTCAGTCGGCACACTTACATGCTCATAAACACTAGATAAAAAATTACGTATATCTAACCTTGTGATTTATAACAGCTAACTTTGTCCATATTAAACTCGCGCAGTGTTTGAACATCGTATGCATTACCTTAAACTGAGTGTCAAAATATAAGTAAAAACTCGCGTTACAACTTGTTTTCGTAAAAAACACACTTTTGAACAGTTTTACAACAACAAAGCTGACAACGGTGCATTCTCTTACCTGCTTAAAGCTGTTCGTCTGATTCGGGTTTAATCTTTCCACTTCTGTCTCCTCGCACAACCACTGCTATTCACTATTGTATGCAGCACAAAGCGTCATTCAGTCACTATGGCACCCTAACGATTGCTTCTCAAACGAGCACTCCCATTAGTCCAAATGCCTATCAATCATGCTTTAGTTTAAACCAATACTAAACTCTGGTTGGGGATTTATGCCACGTGCTCCGCTTAGGGCGTGTACCAACGGCCGTTTTGTGTATTTTGCTTAAGAGAAAAAAACTATTTTGTGTAAGAAACAGTTTGGCCAAAAATTGAACGTTATACTTCATCTCTTTGTAATTAAGTGACAGCTTTGATTTAGAAAATCATGTTGAGCATTACCCCATATTGAGTGTGAGTGTGTGCCCTGCGATAAATTGGCACCCTGTCCTGGATGTATCTGCCCAGTTCCTAAAATGTTCTCCCCTGGATAGGCATAGGGAACCCCTCGCGACCCTAGTATAGGATAAATAATGATAATGGATGGATGGGTGTTGAGCATTGGAATGTGTTAAAATGTGCACAAATTTTATCTATTTATAATTATATAGCTATATAATTTTCATTAAGGTGGTAACTGTACCGAACATGTTAAAAGCAATATTGCTATTTTTATAATAGAATTTACAGTGAACAAACTATCATTTGGTAACAATGTTCCCAACAAGTGGTTTCAGTTGTGGAATAGTCTCCTTATTTTAATTTTGATTGTCTGTCTACCTCCCTGCCTGTCTGTGTTGATTACAGTGAAGGGTATTCACCATCTGCACAGAGCCTTAACATCCACCCATTAATATTTTTAAATGAAGAAAAAGGTAAATGTGCTTGACCTAGCGGCATGGTGGTTTAGTGGTTAGCACATTTGCCTCTCAGTGCAAGGGATTCCTGGTTTGAATCCCAATCTGGGTGGAGTTTCCATGTTCTCCCAGTGTCCGTGTGTGTTTCCTCCAGGTATCTTTATGAATGCTGTTATGATTTAAAAGTAATCAAAAACTTTTCCAGGTATTTTTTAATCTGCACTTTCAATCAGCTGGTGAGCTTGGAGAATGTCATTATTCACCCACACAAAAGATGGCAACCCTATTATGACTTCATATGCTTTTTTATTAAATGGGTTTAGCAATGAGATATGCAGCAAGTTAATGTACGTGTAAATTGTGTAGTTATACACCATGTATGTAGTCTACATTTCATGTATGTCCATATTAAACCCTACCTGCCTACTGCCTGTTTTAATTTGTTTTTTAATCTCTCTATTTGCTTTTCTTAACATTTTTGTTACCAGCACAATCCACAACAATGTCAGAATTTTTACTGTGATGATCTTTTAAAACTTTTTAAAAAGGAACTTCACACCACACGCTTTGATTCTGACTCTGAAACTCTGATTAAAAGAACCTGATTTCTATTGTACCAATAGAATAGTATTGGTATTGGCTTGCAGTCCTGCAAGAACTTTAGAATAATTTTCATCATAAGAATTTTTAAATGAAATTTAATGATTGAACTGGATAAGCTTATTTATTATGGTAAATTGCTAACGTTGTGTCCTATACTGTTACCACTGCCAAGCAACTTCTGGAGGATGAATCCTCCACTACGCCTTGGTCCTCACAAGATTTCTTCCTTTTACAACAAATCAAATAGCAAGGAGTTTTTCCATGATCTGTCACTTCAGCTTCAGTCTAGAGCTATTTTTGGTTGTTTTGAGACAGTGCATATTGTTAAAAAAGCACTATAGGATTAACAATATATTAACTTAAACATGCAACTTTTTAATTTCATTGCTTTAAGCACTAAAATACACACAAACTCTAATATATACAAAAATTCTAACATGGCCTAAAATGTCACCACCTGGCTTTAACTAAGCAAATTGGTAAGAATCTTTCATTGGATAATTACTGCATGGGTAACATTCATTCATTCTTTAATTCATCATCTTCACTTAATTGTTTTCAGGGTAGGGGTGCCACAAAATTTTCATACATGGATTGGTCACCATAGAGTTTAAACTTGAATCACATTGAGAATCCCTTTAGAGACTTTGTGTAGTTGTTCAAATCTCCTATCACAAATACAAGATCTTGGGGAAAAATGAATGCAACTCTGGACAGAAATAAATGTTGCCAGAATGACATTGCCACAGCAAATCCATGCCGTAATCAAAGATGTTCCAATGAAATATAGAGTGTAAACTTTTTTTCATCCAGGCAGTGTATAACCTCCTGGCTCACATAAACACTTAAATATACACATACACACTTAAAAGCCTAAATCATTTCTCTGGGCAAACCAGATTAAATCAGAGTGTTCCTTTGCTGTCTGACACGTATTAAAGTGTGCCATTTAAACTCTAGCCTAGTGACTGTTGATAGTGGCTTAAATTACACTTTGTCATTGATAATTCAACTGTACAATAGTCACAAAATAAAATTCCCCACTAATATATTAGTTTATGGTTTAATGAACTAAACAAGTAAAAGATTCATAAAGTCAGATAGTATATTTAAGATTGTATAATACTTTTACTAGTAAATACAAAACTGATATAACTTGAATCATAATTAAAAAAAATACACATTACGTCCAAGTTTAAGTCCTAAGCTGATTTCAAACCTGCATTTGCCTCGCGGTCTTTTTGACAGCACTAGCAAATCGCATGAGCCACATGTCCCAAAATGTGAGCCTTGTTTTTCTTCTATGTAGAGTGTATCCCAATGCCTCACCTTAAGAATTTCTATGTGCACATATCCCAACATGTAGCATAAATGACAAATAAACTTGAAACTTGAAAACTTGAAACTATGATGAAATTTGAAAATAAAAAATGGCCCAAATTTTGCCTTCTGGTAGTCAGGCATTCTTTACTATTTTGCTATGTTATTGTGACTATGAATAGCCAAAAAACAATTACATATTTTAGTTAATTAATGCATTCAGTAATTCAATGCTGTCAGAATTCAGGTGTGTGTGTTAGAAAGGTGAGATGTGGATGGGATCATTTTTTCCAGCAAGTTCATCATTCTTTCCTGGAGCTGCAGGCTCTGCACCTGCAAGAAATTCTGCTGATGCATAACACGTCGGACTTCGCGGCACGTCTCCTCCATTGCACAGCTTATCTTTTTTTGTTCACGTAGCATTGACTCCATCACACGCAATTTTCTGTAACGCAGTGATGAAGTGTGCGACAGTTGTCTCTTAATGGGCTGGGACCTATGAAACAATATAATATTGCTTTAAAGAGTTATCATTTAAAAAGTTTTATGGGTTTTAAGAGTTAACTACTTTAATAATAAGGTTAGTCAGTGGGTAGGTAGTTCTGTCACCTCACACCAAAATGATTCTGGGCTTAATTCAGGGTCCTCTGTGTGAAGTTTGCATGTTTTTTCTGTCTGCACGTGTTTTAATATGGTACTCCAGTTTTATCCCACATTTACAAATTAACTTATTAGATAAATTGGAGATAATACTGACCCTATATGTGAATATAAGTGTGAATAAGTTTGTGTGTCTGCACTGTGATGGATTTAAGACTTTCAGTACTGTACCACTGATCTTTCACTCAGTGCACCCCCTATGAACCTATTTAGAATGTGTTTGAACCAAATTGTAACTAATTAATTTTAATCCATGATTAATTAGTAAACTGTGTTATGATTGTGGACTTTGTTAAATACATGTGATATTATATGTTTATGTATGTGATAAATGTGATGGGTGTGATTTTATGTGTATGTGATACATGCTGTGAATGAGAGGCGGAGCCAGGAATTCTGTTAAAGTAATGACTTCAACCTGGGATCTGTTTGGCTAAATTGTCTGTGTCTTGAAAGTGAGGAGAAACACAAAGGAAAGCAGAGGGAATTTCAGCAGGAAAGTTGATGGAAAGCAGCATGGAAAACGTTGCGTGTGTTATCATTTTTCTTTGCAGTTCTACATGCCAGCCTGAAATATTAAACTATGTGTTTAAATTGGTGAAAATCTGAATTTGGTACTGGCACATTATGTTTCTGCTTTTTTTTCTGTCTCTAGATTAACTATTAACTATTAGGAAAACTATCAAGAAGCCTGGTTTGGATGTTTGAGTTATGCTGGATTTTCTTCAACCCATCTATTCTGCTTTCAGTGCATCTAGCTGACAGTTGCATGTATAAAGACTAGCTTCTTAATCAAGCATTACTTCGCATAAATATGTCCCTTCTAAATATATCAAAATAATTTACTGATAAGGATAAATATTGGAAAATTTATATTTTAAAAATATGTACAAAATATATACATTCAGAGTATTTTTAATCTAATGCTAAATATGAATTACCAAGTTGTAAAACTTAAAAATACAGTTGTTAAAAATTAAAAACCCATGGAAATGATTTATTACTTGGCTGAAAATACTTCTGTAAACTATGCTTAACAATATTTTGTCATGTAAATGTCCTACATACCGTGATTCAAAGGAACTGATAGAGATATCTGTTCCATCCTCTTCCTCTTTAACCTCTCGCTCCTCAGAGGAGCCAGTGTACTCAGGTAAAAAACCTATCATTGGGACTCCACTAACCGAGAGAGATGGTTCATGATGTGAGGTAGATGCACCGGTTGTTTGAGACTCCACTGGGCTCATTTGTGCCAGTTCTGGTACTTTGGATAATATCTTCTCAATAGACTTGTAATAAGGCCAGTCAGATTTACTGCTTCCTCCACTGGCAGTGTGCTTTAGCTTTCTGTTAAGATAGGATAAGATGAAAGAAGATATGCCTTTATTGAACCCACAATGGGAATATTCACATTCTCAGCAGTGAAGTGACAGTAATTGGAAAAGTTAAAAAGATTTTAATAAAATATTAAATATTAAAAGACATTTAATATTTCTATTAAGATCAGTAATTCAAAAAAAGAATAGTTATTATAGAAATAGAAATCAGTATATACAAAAAAAATTATTAACATGACATATAATACAGAAGAAAGACAATAGAAAACACTATAAAAGACAGATTGCATAGCAATGAAATAAGTTAATAAGTGTGACATAAATAATATTGACAAAGAGCTGACATTATGCACAAGTATATGGACAAAAAAAGTAGAGTACTATAAAAAAAAAATTTGCCACAGAAAATCATAATTTCCAAAATATATGGCAATTCATTATTTGATTTAAGGCAAGTATCACATTTATCAAGGACGATCCCTTTTAAATATGCTTTTAAAATTATGCACTCAACTTAATTTTAAATGTCAAATCATGAAGTAAATAGTGAGACAGAATTAAAAGCGGTGACCTTGCCAAGTTGGTATTTATTAGATGTAAAACCGATGCACACTTGCCTGTACTGGAATGTCATATTGGTAATCTTCATTTTAATCTCCTCTCTGTGACGGTGTTCCCCAGTCAGGTCATACAGTCGCTTAGCCATCACTTCGTAGATTTTAGCATTGCGCTTGGCCTTCTTGAGCTCTGTGACATATTCCTCCCAGATGTACAGAAGCCCTTTCATTTCTGAATCTGTCCAATTGCGAGCTCTTCTGTGCTTCTCACCTGGCACAATATAATTAAAGCAGTCCTCAGTAGACATGACACAAGCAGCCAGTGCACTTAAATGTGTTACTTGAAGGATCTTAGGTTTTCACATTCAACGCAACAACCTTTTAAAAAGCTTTTTTCCCCCTGCAATCTCTGTGCTGTTGTAGTCTTCAAAGGCTGTGACTGTGTGTGAAAGCGCTGCTGGTTCTGCCCTTCCCCCTTCTAACTCAGTTAAGGGGTATCTGAATAGGGCTTGGAGGACTGGAGCAATCAGCTTTAAAAGCTTTTAAGAGGGAAGTTCGTCACCATGATGTCAAGTTGCCTTAGCAACAGCTTGCAGAGGCCCTTCCTCTTTTAGCACTGCAGCCCCATTCCTCTCTTTATCGCTCTTTGTCCTGCACCCTCGGCTCAGTAACAAAAAGCTTTTAGCAGAAAGGCAGTGAAGTGAGAAATCTGAATGTGAAATATGACTCCACAGTGGGGGAGCAGGCAGAAGATAGAAATGTTACCTTGGTAACAGGACCTACTGTGAACCATGGAATCCAAACTGTTTTGTTTAAAAGCTTTTAATAAATGCTCAAAGTTAATCTGATTACACTTAAAATACACTGCAGAATGTAAGCTATAGCCATGGTTACATTTTAATCATTCAGCAATTGCCCTAAACATAAAAAAACACACATTGGTTTGGGATTACTGACTATTAAGAGAACATTACTAAATCAGTCAACTGCATGTTCTGCATGCTCCTTCTGTTGCATGCTAAAAACTAAGACTTACAATACTTACATTATCAGTAAACAGCTGTAACCTGTATATGATGACAAAATTCTTTACATTTTTTTTAAATGAACCATATTAACAGAACAAATACTGTTAAGTATGGTTTCCACCTCTCCATTTCCTATGTGTGAGGTAATAAGTGTAGTTTAGGTAGAGTTGTTTTCATACTGTATGACTTTAGCAATGATCAGGGTCATGTCCTTCATTTCCTGTAGCAAAATAAGGAATCACTAAGCCACTGCTCTTTAAATTAGACCCCCCCTATTCATTTACATTTAAAAATATTTTAATCGATACAGGTAGTTTATTTCATGGAAATGACTCTTGCTTTGGAACCAGAATTTCAGGGAAGTTGGAGAAAGACTTTTGCAACCAACTTTGTGTTAACAGCGGAAGCCAAATTAGACAAATTGTACTTTAGTTATTTAATTCATGCCCATCCAGGGGTGAACGTCTCGGTCGCTGGGCAGATAGACCCAGGACAGAGAGCCAATCTATCGCTGGGCACACACTCACTCACACAGACACACTCTATATGGGGCAATTTTGAGAATTCAATTAACTTGATCCATGTTTTTGGACTGTGGGAGGAAACCGGAGAACCCGGAGGAAACCCACTCAGACACGGGGAGAACATGGAAACTCCAACCAGATGGGGATTCGAACCGGAAATCCCTATCGCTGAGAGGCGAACGTGCTTACCACTAAGCCACCGTGCTGCCCCAAATTATTTAAATTAAATAAATTATTCATTCATTCATTCATTATCTCCCGCTTATCCTCTATTAGGGTCGCAGTGGGGTTCCCCATGCCCATCCAGGTGAGAACGTCTCGGGCGCTGGGCAGATAGACCCAGGACAGAGCGCCAATCCATCGCTGGGCTTAAATAAATTAATTAAACAAATTATTTGCCCGGGGCGGCACGGTGGCTTAGTGGTTTGCATGTTTGCCTCTCAGTGCTAGGGATTCCCGGTTTGAATCCCCATCTGGGTGGAGTTGGGGGGGGGGGGGGGGGGGGGGGGGGGGGGGGGGGGGGGGGGGGGGGGGGGGGGGGGGGGGGGGGGGGGGGGGGGGGGGGGGGGGGGGGGGGGGGGGGGGTTTCCTCCCACAGTCCAAAAACATGGATCAAGTCAAGTGAGTTCTCCAAATTGCCCCATACAGAGTGTGCGTGTCTGTGTGTCTGTGTGAGTGAGCGATAGATTGGCGCCCTGTCCTGCCCAGCACCCGAAACGTTCTCCCCTGGATGGGCATGGGAAACCCCCCCCCCCCGCGACCCTAATAGAGGATAAAGCAGAAGATAATGAATGGATAATGGAAATTATTTGCCCATTTCTAGCACACACTCAACCCCATCTGAAGTCCTAATCCTACTTATCCTATATCCTACTAACCCCCACGATCCTTTATCAACAACTCTTCCAGTTCCAACCACTTATTAATTGTCCTGAACTTAGTACACTTGGGCAAGTTCTTAGTGTTAAATCTAAATTGGATATAGGATATGCTAACAGTACAATGTTACTAGACACTTAAATGACCACAATTAGACCTGGCACTAATATCTAAAACAAGTGACAGGATCACATGTGGACAGTGTTAAAAACTAGTATGAATGCACCAAAATTGCATCATGATCTGATCTCATTTGACGGATGGTCTTAATCACATTTGGTTACATTTGTTTTAATGGTGTAAAAAAGGGAACTTTGAAGAGCTGCCTGCTTAACTAATGTTATCTGCAAAAGCAAAACGTATCCTCTATTTAATGACCGTATACTTTTAAAATAATTTTAAAACAGGATGGGTTTCACAATGTGCCTTTGCCATCACAAGATTTTTGTCCCCCTCCAAAAATGAATCTTTTTACACTGTTGTCTTTGCTTGCTTTTGGGGTGTTCTGGCTTAAAACATTGTAAGCTGCTTTGAGTTAAAAATCACTATACAATTAAACAGTTATACAGTTAAATCAATCAAAGTGTTTTCTGCTTACTAGAATTCAGTTTGTCATGTCATGTAGGGTGGTGTGCAGTTTAACAGAAGATAGAAAAGAGTATATACTGTAAATATTATAACCCACATAGAGATTTGCCTTGTGCCTTTTTAAATAATTCCAAATGCTCTGTTGCTTACTTTCATAGCGTTTCCCTGGTTGCACCACTTCCCAACATGTTTTTTCTTATTAAAGCACTTAACCAATCACATTTCAGCATCATTGGTTCCCAGGTTTTAAATATTTTTGCCTATGCCTTTGGAATGAATTTTGTGTCCAGTAGTATAAAATAACTTTATTATCAGATTTTGAATTGACTTTACAGGTGTAAAGGAGGATGGATTTTGTGTACAGATAATCAGAATTTTGGTGAGTGTTATTTATATTTATATTATATATATATATATATATATATATATATATATATATATATATATATATATATACACATATATACATATATATATGTATATATGTATATATATATATTTTATATAATTAAATATATTATTCATTCATTCATTCATTATCTCCCGCTTATCCTCTATTAGGGTCGCGGTGGGGTTCCCCATGCCCATCCAGGGGAGAACGTCTCGGGCGCTGGGCAGATAGACCCAGGACAGGGCGCCAATCCATCGCTGGGCATAAATATATTATATTTCTTTATATATATATATATATATATCAGGAATGTATTAAAACACATGTGCTGTGTCAATGTGTCAAAGTGTCGCAATATGTGACACATCAATGGCATCTGCCACTTATATTCCTGCAGCTCATGGTTGAGCTCTGCAGCTTATTAGGGAGCACATGTCTGCAATTTCCCCCTGGGCTCAATAAACTATTCTGATTCAGATTCTGATGAAATTCATCAGACAGAGCCACATAAGGTGTGTAAATTATCTACAGGTTTAGTTAAAAAGTACAAGGCCAGAAACTGATTAAAACTGATACATTTCTTATGTCCGATTTAAATTAAAGTACAAAAACTGTCCATGTTATCTGATCAGTGATGTGACATGTTAAAACCCTCCTACCATGTTGTATACCATTTGCGGCAAAAAAAAAAAGATTATTATATATAATAGACGGAATGTTTTGTCCTATTAAATGTAATCAAAAAACATAATGAAGACCTATGGTAGTCATTGGCAGGAAAAAACTCAAAAGTTTTTGATATTAAGAGAACATGTACTATTTCCTTACCAGCAGCAGTTTTCCAGTAGCTATTTAATATGTATATTGTTATGTACAGATTTAGAAGACAGCAACAATACGTCTATTTTATACACTGTGTCTGGCAGACATGTTATAATTGCCAATGATAACATACAGGTGCAAGTAAGGAAAAACTTTACAGTACATGAAAAACAATATCTTACATTACCTTACTAAAATAAAAATGGATGATAAAAAAAAAACATGAGCAATGATTGCTGGCTGTACTTACCACACTTAAGAAAAACATGTACATAAAACACATACAGGGAACATGTATGTTAAAAGTAAATTTACACTTAAATGTACACACTTACACAAATGTCCTTTCAATGCTATTTTTTTATTGTCCATCATGGACCTACCAAGCACTGACCAGACTCTTAACTGTAAAAAAGTTTGATCACAGAACTGACCTATTTAAAAAGCAGGACCAGATGTTCAAAGCAAGCAAACTGTATCCAGCATTGTAAATAATATCTCTTTTTAATAATTCATATATACTGGAGTTAATGCAAACCTTTACATGTCAAGGGTCATATTATTATGGTCTAATGAAGCTTTATTATTCTAAACCTGCCTTTCAGTCCTTATTAACAACTTTTACTTGATTTATTCATGCCTTTTATGTTTTATGGTTAAAAATATTTAATTTAGATGAAACTTTTATGCATATGCACTTCTCCTTTTCCCACAAGCCCTCTTTCAATTACTCATGTTAGTTTTAAGACATTTTAGACAAGTTGCCATTATATGTCTAAGGACAGATTCAACATAATTGTTTTTGTCCAAAACCAGTCAGACTGACACTCCCTTTAAAATATAAAATTAGTAGTGTGAATAAACGTGAAAAATAAAGTGTTCAGCACAAATAACAACACAATGGTTTTGAGTGTATGGATTGTATAGTTATTTGCCACTAGAGGGCAGTAAACATTCACATTCAGAGAGAAATTGCATCTAGAGCATCATAGCAAAACTTGGGGGCCAAAAATGTACAATAAGGACTTTCTGTTGTATGTGATTCTCACATGCTCTCATTGTAAAATATCCATTGCCGAAATACAATACAATTAATTGAATGGATATAATTAACACTAATCAAGAGTAAATTAATTAGTATTCATTCACTTTTATGGTGTTGTTTGCTCTATCTAGCCCTGAAAAAGAGCTGTTTTGCTTTCTTCAGTACTTTACCAGCTGTTTTTATAGCACTATGTTCTCTTCTTAAGAGAAGGACAGTTAAGTTCATGCCAGATTTTGAGATGTGGACTTGACAATTTTTTTTTTAAATTTTCATGTTCTTAGTCCCGTAGACAGTCTTCCTCAGTAATGCCTTGTGCCCGAAGCTCCTCCAGGACATTGTCAAGGTGACCTGAATCAGGATATCCATGGCCTGTCAGGTTGGAACCAAACTCCGTTTTGTGATGGACTTCATTCCAAATAACTGTATCAGTCTCTCCAGTTGTGCTGGATGTTCCCACAGAAAATATCAGGCGACGGTCCCATGCCACCAATAGCAACTTCAATACCTAACATTGCATTGAAAAAGTTAGTAAAAAATAAAATGCAACATGCTATTCTGCACAGCTGAATAATTAATTACATGGACAAAGAATTGGGACACATATTACATCAACTGGGAGTTTTATATCCCATTTTCTTATACAATTTGTTCCGACAAACAGAGAGGTTACTGACAGTAATGTTAGACAACAGGCTCACACATAATTCAATTAATCCTAAATGTATTTGTTGCAATTCATGTCAAAGTTCTATACAGGCCAGGTATGTTCCATACCAAATTCACAGAAGCATGGCTTTATAGACAGTAATGGATGCATATAATTTTAAATTCATGGCCATGTGTTTGATTTCATTAATCAGTGGGGGTCAAAAAACTATAAATGCTATAAAAATATTAGTAGAATGAAATGAAACATCTGAAGTCAATGAATAAGCAATGTGTCCCAATATTTCTTAACATGTTTAAAATTTGATTTAACAAATATTACATTTTTTTTATTTATTAAGGCACCACACTATTTTGTAGAAGATTCTATAATTTTCAATCACTTGCTAAACTGTAAACCTCAAATAAGAAACAAATAATATTGCAATAAATGTCTCCACTGAATCACAAAATATTTTAGCATGCATTTCTCTACTACTACTAATAATAATACTAATAATTTAAAACTAGCAAGTTGCAAAAAAGGCTGATTCAAAAAAAATCAACATGATGTTTTACAATGTGCAGTAACTGCACTGCTATAAATATTAGTAGAATTGAAGTAGAATATTGAAATTTCATAACATAACTGGTTTTCTATTTGGAGCGGTTATTACAATTTCAAATAAAAACACAAACTATAAATGTTAGAACAATTACAAGAATTAGAATGTTTAACTTTTTCATTAAGATTATTATTAAACTAAACTGTGTATTTTGTTTACACAGAAGCTGTTCACAACAGATTTTTTTTTTCAGATTTAATGTTTTACTTATGACCATGAAATGTGCTTGAATACAATTAATGCATCTATTTTGTTGCAGTAATTTGTGGCTAATGATATACAAGTCCAGGGAAATTTGTAGCTATGTAAAGACTTATTTAATGTGTAGCAGATGAGGACGGCATGGTGGCTTAGTGGTTAGCATGTCTGCCTCTCAGCGCTAGGGATTCCCGGTTCGAATCCCAATCTGGGTGGAGTTTCCATGTTCTCCCCGTGTCCGCGTAGGTTTCCTCCGGGTTTTCTGGTTTCCTCCCACAGTCCAAAAACATGGATCAGGTCAATTGAATTCTAGAAATTACCCCATATAGAGTGTGTTTGTGTGAGTGAGTAAGTGTGCCCAGCGATAGATTGGCACCCTGTCCTGGGTGTATCTGAAAAGCGCCCAAAACATTTTCCCCTGGATGGGCATGGAGAGGATAAAGCGGAAGATAATAAATGGATGGATGGAAGTAGCAGATTAGCTATAATAAGTGAGTATTTAAAAAGTGGTTTTGACTATAGGTATAACGACTGGGTTATGATAGATTGTGTAATATGGTCCCACTCAAGACTTAAGTAAAAGTACTATGTTGGTGCATCTGTGATTTACTGAGGAAATATTCACTTGAAACTTACAAGACGACCTTTATCACTGTCTGGGAGATAACAGTGTCGAGGAAAGCCACGTGCTGTAAAGGGCTTACCAGGGTTTGGGTGCTCAGGGCCCTAAGAAACAAAGAAAAAAAAAGATTAAAATAAACAAAATAACAAAGACAAAATAAACAGCATAAAACTAACATACAGACACTAAAAACAATAATAATGTAATTTAGTTGTTAATCATTTTATCTGCAATGTGAAGCCTGTGATTTAATTCATCATACTGACTATCCAAACTCAACCCCTTTAAACATATCTGTAAGATGATCATTTAAAATATAATGACCATCATGTTATGTTAAAAAAAAGTTAATAGATTCCTAATGTAGCTTAGATGTATGTAATGTAGAAGCTGGATACACAACAGTGGTACCTGAATGCCAGGTGGGATATTGTAGATAATTCTGATGGTTTTGCAGTCGGGGTGTCCAGGCAGAGAGTGGGGGATTATGTGATACTCCATCTTGCCAGGTGGTTGGTTTCCAGTTTTTACTCCATAAATGGTCTTGCAGGTAGGACACTGTAGGCTGCCATCTTTGTTGCCATTATTGTACATTGCCACCAGACACTGCAGGTGGTACTGGTGCCCACATTGAGAGAGGCGACCAACTGAATCTGCTCGGGAAATGCCACCCACACCAGGGCCTTTGTAGCCAGATGGTCCTGCCAGAACCTCCATACAAATGGTACAGTCCTGTAAAAGGATAGTTGAACAAACCAATTCAGATGCAGTTTGTGGCATGGTAACAAAAGACCAAGACAACATTTAAAAAGAAGAAAAACTTGATATTCACCTCATCTGGAGGGTTGCGGACCTTTTGCAAATATCTCCTTACAACTTCCTCAGGAGTTCTGCCTGTAATTGTAAACAAAAATGTGATCACAAAGGTTTGAGTTGCCACAAAATTGCTACATTTTAAAGTCATGTAAGCAAAACCTAAAACACCTTAAATAATACAGACATAAAATAGGGTTATAAATAGACTTAAAGTGCTTAAAATAAACAATCATACTAAAAAGTTTAATAAGACTTAATAAGTGAGTTCTCATGACCTTTGCGAGCTTGTTTCTTGCTGGTTTTACGACAGCAGTGGCCAAGGCCTGGCACGGGCTTAATGTCACTCTTGCTAACGGGTGGGGGGTGAAGAACTAGTTTGGGAGGACGGGTTAAGCAAACAGGCAGTCCAGCAGCACTCATCAAGATTCCAGTTATGCCTATCGATATCAGGCATAACAATAACATATTTTAAATGGTATAAATTTACAATCATCTCATCCAACTGTCTTGAGTTTTTTTCTGTTTTTAAATAAAAAATTACCTGCCAAGGCTGGGTGAACAGGACTGGACCCATTTAGATTCTTAACAGGGACTGTTGGGACCCTAAAAAACAACATAGACCTACTTTAGATATGAATGTCAATAGCAATTTTAAATCCATTACAGACTGGAGTAATGTTATCTGGCTATCACCTGATATCACCTGTTTACATTACACTATAGACCTGATTAAGTGCTAAAATCATGCTATAGACTATAGATAAGGTCACACCTTTAGTCTGATCTGCAGGTGACACCAATAATCATTGTAATCTAATAAACCATATAGGAAATAGTAAGGACATAACAAATAGAACGGTTAGAAAAGGCACCTAGTATTAAATAACATTTTGTTAGCACATGCTGCCCACACCTGCGTTTATAGTACATACAATATTGAATTTTACCAGGAGAGGTTTCTTGCCAAATTAGACATCAGTGTTAATAAATTGCAAATACAAGTTTTTAGAATTATACGCAGTATAGCATAAAATTCTAAAAATAAAATTAAAATTAAACAAATCATAAAAATACTGATTGAAGCCCTGTAAACAAGGGCATTGCTGAAAAAACAACAACAATCTAAACATCCATATATACTTACGAGTTAATCTTGATCACAGTCATTTCTGTGCAAAAACAGAAAAATTCCCACAAATAAGAATGAAAGAGCGTAAATTACACACTGTAGTATGTACTATAAAACAATCACTTTAGTACTATTGGTGGTTCTAAATACTGATGTAGTGTAATTGTAAAAAGTTAATGGATTCTGCTGCTTGAATGTCTCTTTCACTCCTGCATTGTCTCTTATAGAGCTAATCCACTAGTTTCCATCTGTTGACAGGCAGCTGGTAAAGGAGGGTCACGTCACGGAGCTCAGGATTACCTCTCATCGTCATACTTTAACTCTCCGCCATAAGATTCTATCACAGTCGCACACATCCACAAACAAATCAACTGAAATAGTTGCTGTTTTTAAGGAAGAGTAAAGTCATGTACAATATGACGTGGACCATAAGCTACTATATGGATGGCTGCCGTTTACAGGCACTAAATCAGAGTAACAAATTATCGAATGAGGTGTTAAATAACATTAATAAATCGAATGTATTAAATTTGTATGTATTTTATACATATTACGTGATACGTGATATCAAGTACAGGGTCAGTAATAAACTTTAATAATAGATTAACACATGCCAAAAAATGTGTAAAACAAGGCATGTGTTTGTCCATGTGATATTATTTTATTATCTGGAAATAAATGAAGGAATATAATAAGTAAATCATTAAACTTTTAGGGATGTACCATGAATACAAGATATTAGCACAAGTATAAAGAGTATAATCTACAAGCATTTAATTGAATTTGAACTACAGATTTTATCTTCAGGTTGATTGGTATGGTTGAATATTTGTGAATGAGAGGTGGAGTGAGGAAATTAGGTCAGGTAATAAATGCACCTGACATCAAGGTCCTTAACAACTAGCACATAATGACCCTTCCTTCAACCTCAACATACTCCACTGGTTCCCCACCCTACAATCATTACCTCTCACCCAAGAGATAGCTGCTAAAATATTACAGACAATACATTTTGCAGTTTCACACATGTATACACTAGTGACCTAATTGCATATTTTTTTAAAATGACAGTAATATTGTAATACCACATTACATATGTAAGCGGTATTCAAATATTTTTTTAAATAATATTAATTATTTACATTACATTAATTATACACACACACACACACAGACACACACACGGGCACGAGCGCAGTAAACATCTGGTATCAAGTAAGAATTGAGAAAAAAATACAATCCACTGTTTCCAAACAAAAAAGAAGTTAAAAGAAAAGGAAATGTAACATAATAGTACAAAAGTTACCGTCCAACATATTAAGCATGTTGCAGGAACAATGCAATATACAATACACAAAAATACAATAAATATGGTCTGTGAAAAAAAGAAAATATATTTGTACTTTCGTCAGTTAAGCAAAGGTTTTAAAATACCTCATTTTAAAATTATATACAATTTGTATTTAAATATATACAATTTGAATTGTAAATATTTAAAAAAGCACAGTTTTTGATGCCTGCAGCACCAGAAATAAATACACCCGTATTATGGCTTAAATGTAATTGTAAGGTAAATTGTGAAAAAAATCTGTAATCTGAAAAAAAAATTGTAAAATGACGGCCTTGTTAAGATAAACTTATTAAGAATTTTAGACACCCTGACATTACCTAATGCTTTGACAGTTTATGTATAAAAGACACACACACACACTTGCTTTCATAAAATTAGGAAGAATAAGGAAGTAAATAACATAGATATGGTCTTTGTGTTCATAGGTTTTATATTTATCTGTCATACACATATGGTCATACACATATGGTTTATTCTGTGTGTGTGCGTGTGCATGTCTGTATGTATGTCAGCGTCTTTGTAAGAAACGACTCCTACAGATTATTACACCCAGAAGAGAGATATATTTAGATAGATTTGTTTTTTTTGAGTTTATATGACAATAAAAACAATACAAATATGTGAAGACAAAAGGGAGGGGTAAGAGCCAAACATCTTACAAATCTTTGGTCACGTTTGCTCCTGTCTACTCTAAGAGGTATTAACACAAAACCCATATGGCGAACAGCATAAGCACAGTCTCAACTAACTCCACCACAGCACATGTAAGACCTCAATGCCACACAGATTAAAAGGGTAGCCAAACAGGTTAGTGAAGTAAAAGGCACAGCATTAATAAAATTGTATGTTGACTACATTATGAAGTTAATTAAAAAAAAATTTGTAAACATGCACTTGCTTACAATTCTTAACCTTACTACGAATTTTACCATGTGATACAACCAAATGAAAGCCAGAAGTAAAACATAATGTAATAATATAGGGAGACTGCAAATGTAAAAATTATTAGATTGTATTAATGTTTGTAAAATACAACATTGATAATGTGTTTTCTGGTTGTTATATGTAACCCCAATTTAAGTTAAATATTGTTACTAAGCCACACCCACAGCCACTTCTCCTTTTTTCTCCTCGCTGTGCAAGTGTGTGTAGCAGTGTCAAAAAAATTATCTTAAAATAAATGTCCAGCGGGGCGGCACAGTGGCTTCTGGTTAGCCTCTCAGCTCCAGGGATTCCCGGTTCGAATCCCAATCTGGGTGGAGTTTCCATGTTCTCCCCAGGTCAGCGGGGGTTTCCTTCCACAGTCCAAAAGCATCAAGGTCAATTGAATTCTCAAAAATTACCCCATCTAGAGTGTGTTTGTGTGTCTGTGTGAGTGTGTGCCCAGCGATAGATTGGCTGTCCTGGGTGTATCTGCTCAGCGCCCGAAACGTTCTCCCATGGGGTACTGGCATATCTTTTTTTGAGTTCTGCCCTTAGCAGAATGTACTGTCATAGTACACCTTGGCTCCCTACTGCAGCTTGATACTACAATCAGAGTGGTGGTGGGGAGAAAGCAAATTGGCACAACTAACTCTGAAGACCTAAAGCTAGTAAATTGCCAAATTACAAAGTGGCCTATGTACAACAAAGTCAGTGCTTTAAAGAGGCCATCACAAAAACTTGATCTCAATCATATAGAAAATTTTGGACATAGGTTATTTATGGGCAAAGGCTGCCAGGAGCAGAACCTAATTTTTCTACTATTCAGGATTAGTTGTATAGAGTGATGTTGGACACTTGAACACAATAAACTGTCACTAAAATACTGAGTCCATAAAACCATCGGGAATTGTTATATTAGGTGGCTTATTATAATATGATAGCAAATCAATTAGAACCATAAAAAGCACTACCTCGTGGCTTGTTTTTTTCTGGCCAGTTTGGCCAGTTGATAAAATCAATTGCAATTTTAAAGGCCCTGCTGAAGCCCCTTCCAATTGATCAAGGTCCCGTTAGACCTCATAGGGCCTATAGAACCGCCAACACAGGGATATTGCTTTGTGTTAGTTAAGGTTGTTAAGGTTAAGCTTTGTATTAGTTAAGGTATTGTAAGGAGTAAGGAGACTTAATTATAACATTTGAAGTTGAAGTGCGTTTGTCCGAGTAACAAGGAAATGTCTCCAGTTCTGTGTTTAGGTCATTGTATGGTAATGAAATTTTCATTTGTATAATCTAAACTAAGAGTAGGGGTACTATAACTGCTACTTGGGGGGGGGATTGCATTGTCTAACTGCTCGATTGGTTAGGCACTGATTTGTTTTTATTTTAAAATGTATTTGATTGTGATATTGGCAGGTCCCCTTGTCCTGAGAGAAAATAGACGTTTTCATTTAGTTCAGCTTTTAACCAGTTGTGTGACACTTTCTTCGCATCACCTGCCAAATTCCAGATTTTGCTGGACAAAATCCTTCACCCTCACATGACTTATAGTAGGTTGTCTCAAACTATTCAGATGTCATCAGTCCTTTGACTGACCTCATGAAACAGGTAATCCCATGAAACTGGTATGTCCCAGTCAAGTGGACAGAGCGGTGTCAACAAGATTTAACCTGGTTTAAAGGTGCTGTACATCAGCCGGAAACTTTAAGGGTAGAAGCATAAGTATAGCACCATCAAAAGAACGTTTTGCTATCAATTGGTGGTTCTTACCCTCTGCTACTATTAATTAGGCAGAGTTGTTACACGCTTGTCAGATCATGCCCGGCTCCAGGGCATGAAGCAAAGCAGGTGCTAGCCACAGGCTGGAAGATGACTGGCCTGGGAACAAGTGGTGAAGAAATGTGGCACCAGGGGATGATGGGTGGATGGGGAAGCAGGGCCAGGTCGTATAACAGGAAAATGGTAATACCTGCCTATGACTAATGTCTGTAATTATCTCATGTGTTACACTAAAAGAGGTTAAAGCAGATTGGAGGAAAGAAATACACTTAAGCTACTCCGTGTGCTACAAGAGCCAGAGATTCTGTTAAAGCACATTTTAAAATGGGTTGTTCTAATCCTTAAATATGATTAGCTAAGCCTTTCTTAGAGCCATGTCATTATTGACAATAATGCACACCACTGACTGCTATACATTAGTTTGTACCAGGTTATTTATGGAAGCAGGCAAAATTATGTCTGTAACTGGCCATCGAAGTGAAAAATCCATGCAGTCATACTGAAGCTGAACTTGACTGAACAAAGATGCTGGGGCAACATTCTTGCGAGCTGAACAACAAAAACATTTCCCTATGATCCAAGATTGTTTTTAATAAACCCATTTATAAAAGTCTTTTGATACCCGTTTTATAAAATCGAAATGAGAAACCTTTTTCTCATTGAGGTGACAGGACAAATTTTCCTCTTGTTCATTGTAAAATTAAAGTTGATTTAAATTAAAACAAGTTTTTGCTTGTTTGTTCATCTACACCATTTCTTATACCACTATTCATTGTGTACCTCTGGAGCTGTGCAGTGTTCTAGTGTCAGAGACATGTTTTTGGATGAAGGAAACATCTCTCTCTCTCTCTCTCTCAAAAGCACACACCTCCTCCAGCATCTCCAATTTTGAGACAGACTAAATTGTCCCCTCTCTGGTCCCAGCCACTACAAACCACCCCACCCCTTGCCAAACTACATTGTGTTGCAAATACAAACCACATTTTCCACCTCTCCACAAAAGGTTGCTGTAGATACACTCTATTCATACACATGAATACTCTCACACACTTGCACAATAGGGCAGCAGGGGCCCCAGAAAAATGAACAAAGCCTGGAAACTGGAAAAGGAACAACTCACAAACAAGTGAGAGGGATCCTAATGAACAAGAATGACCTAACAACATTAATAGAAGACTCCCAGGCCCTTCATTTAATTTTCTCTTTTGTTCTTTTCTCCATGCAAGGGGGGAGGGGGTAGATATAAATCTGCTTAAAAATAAAACTAATACTTACACTTTAGTATAAATGAACTGACCACTACAGCAAAGGTAGAAAATTAGAGTAGGGCACAGTCTTGCTGAAACAGAAACCTTGTCACAAAATTATCTGAACAGGCTATGGAACACAGTCTTAATGTTATTTTTTAATAGAAACAAGGGCTGTAGTGAAGACACTGATCAAATGAGCAGTCATTCAACATTTTGCCATGGAATAAATGTATTTGTCTCGATTCCAAATAGCGTCAATATCAAATAAAAATTAAAGCTACATTACAGTGCATAACAACCTAATACCACTTAACAGTTAAAAGTGCCAAAAATATTATGCAATTTATTATTATTGTTATTTATTTGTTTTGTGGTTTTTTTTTCACAATTTTGCTACTTTTTGAAGAGGTGCTGGCAATTTTCTCTATTATGCAACATTTCACGTCACTGTGCTGTCAAAGTTTACAAATGAAATCACTTGACAAGAAATAAAAGAAAATCCTTCATCTACCAATCAAAAAGCCATATTGTAAAAAATATAACTTCATATTTACAAAAAACATTTGTAGAATAAAAAGAGGATAACATCCACAAAAAATACAATGTATTCTGCAGAGCAAACAGAACAGGAAGATAAAGTTGAGGCACTAATAGATGTCAAAGATCTGCTACCTACTATAACTGAATTTCATGCTATCCCAATTATAAAAACTTTGCAGTTCATACAAACCTTACAAATTCTATAGTTATATCATGGACTGACAAATGAGTTTTTGTCAATAATATATTAAGTCTGTTAGTAAAATATGTTCAGCCATCATTTGTCAGTTGCTTTGGATAAAAACGTCTGCTAAATGACAATGTAAATGTAGTAATATACATTTTTTTCTGTAAGTTTCCCAAATAATCACAAACTAACATTAAAAGTAAGATATTGACAAGTCACAAAATACAAGTTATGAGTCATTTGGCTGGAGTCTGAGACTTGTATACATACATACACATATTTGAGATACAGTGGGTATGGAAAGTATTCAGAGACTGGCACAAAGTGTCAACACCGTCACTGTTCAGGTAGAAATGCATCACAACCTAGTAAAAGGAAAGACCTCTTGCCAACTTCTATATACATGAGCTTGCAGAAACCCATGATTGTTAAATAGATAGGGTGAGCATACAATTTTGTTCTCCTACTTATGTTTCTAAAAATAAATTTAAAAAATGTTGTTTTAGCAGCCAAATAATTATCAAGACAATAAAAGGACTATTTATTTGGTCACATGCACAGTAATACTAAGTACAAATTGTAGTAAAATGCTTCTAGATATTATTAATAAAAGTTAATCTTTTATTAATATTCTCTGATAATAACCATATCTCTTTTCCTGTCTTATTAGATCTTGGTGCACTATACATCATACCACCAACCATTACTAGATAGATTAGAAAACATGGTGGGCATTACTGGCTCTGTACTAAAATGGTTTAAATGCCATCTGTCATTTTGACAGTTTACCTGTTAATTAACAAGTTCTGACTGCAAAAGTGAACTAAAATGTCCCGCAAGGAATTGAGATCATGTGCCCCATATATGCTTGCACTGGGACCAATTATTTACAAACAGTAAATTAGTTTTCAATCTTATGCAGATAATACTCAATTCTTAAAATGTCATACCATGTCACTGTTAACTCTGCTATACCAGAGCCAAATACTGTACCATAGTGTAATAGATAACTATAAGGGGGCTTGTAGGGACGTAAAAAAACATTCATTCATTCATTATCTCCCGCTTTACCCTCTATTAGGGTCGCGGTGGGGTTCCCCATGCCCATCCAGGGGAAAACGTCTCGGGCGCTGGGCAGATAGACCCAGGACAGGGCGCCAATCCATCGCTGGGCACACACTCACTCACACAGACACACTCTATATGGGGCAATTTTGAGAATTCAATTGACTTGATCCATGTTTTTGGACTGTGGGAGGAAACCGGAGAACCCGGAGGAAACCCACGCAAACACGGGGAGAACATGGAAACTCCACCCAGATGGGGATTCGAACCGGGAATCCCTAGCGCTGAGAGGTGAACGGGCTAACCACCAAGCCACCGTGCCGCCTTAAAAAACACTTTCAGACAAATAAATAAAAAGGCAAAATAAATTATAACAAAAACATATTTACAATGTTAACTGTTTGTAGTTTAAAACATTTTTACAGCAACTAAAAAGAAACACACTTGGACAATTTCAGCTTTAATTATGTTTTAGGCATCTAGGCTAATACTTAATCAGCAAAGAGAAAAACTTGAAAGTTTTGTTTAAACACAAACAGCAGCTTCTTAGCATGGTTGCAAGTTTTCATCTTTTTTAGGGTTGAAAACAAATGCATGCCATACTTTACAAATTATCATTCATTCATTCATTATCTTCCGCTTATCCTCTATTAGGGTCGCGGTGGGGTTCCCCATGCCCATCCAGGGGAGAACGTCTCGGGCGCTGGGCAGATATATCCAGGACAGGGCGCCAATCCATCGCTGGGCACACACTCACTCACACAGACACACTCTAAACGGAGCAATTTTTTGAGAATTCAATTAACTTGTTCCATGTTTTTGGACTGTGGGAGGAAACCGGAGAACCCGGAGGAAACCCACGCAGACACGGGGAGAACATGGAAACTCCACCCAGATGGGGATTCGAACCGGGAATCCCTGGCGCTGAGAGGCGAACGTGCTAACCACTAAGCCACCGTGCGGCCACAAATTATCATTTGTAAAAAAAAATTTTTTTTTTTTAAATAAATTATTAATTGTCTGGCTAAAATTGTCTGAAGGTAGGTTTAGTACAGTCGGCCAACAGCCCACTAAGAGTCAGCTCCTCTTAATGTTGTGAGTTTTGATAGGGGGCTTTTTATTTTGCTCCCTTACATAAACAAACAAAATACACAACCAAAGACAGCCATGATTCATTACACAGCCAAAACAGCCATTAGTCTGCATCCTGTAAAAATTAGAATATTTATAACAAGTCAAGCTCTAGATCATAAATTTGTTAAAACTGAGGACAGAGCTTAGTAATATGGATTAGCAGGTTTCTGAGGAGGGAAATGATTATGTTACAAAGCCCAAACACATCTGATGAGTCTAATAAAGAGGTTACTAAAATTACATTGTCATTTAGCAGACGCTTTTTTTTTTAAAATGCTAAAGCTGCTACCACACCTGCTGACAAATTCAAACCCAAAAGTATTACCATCTGTTACTTAGTACCTCCTAACTTACACGGAAGGGCAACTGATGCAAAGGTCATCAAAATGACCCCTGGGATAACAAGGCTTGCTTGACAGTGCAACAGAGTAACAATAGTAATTGATCATGATGTTTTGATACCTTTATTAGTCAGTCACTTAAAAAGTAAAGTATTCTTGTGACAAACCTTAAAGCATAAACATCTATGGCAACAAGTGGAATGATATGAGAAATACCTGGATGCTTATACTGCTGTTGCAATTACTGTTACAATGTCAAAATTCTGAAATGCGGCCACTGATGGCCTCTGGGGTGGGATGAAATGCAAAAATATTTTCAGATATTACAACAGAGATTTGGAGCAAAATCTGACAAGTTTGTTCCCATCAGGGATATCTAGAAGAGATTGTCAATCCAGAACCAGAGATGGCAGAAAATTTTGTTCATCAAGTGCAATTTATTCTATTTTTTCCCCTTTTTATTATATGTATATATATATATATATATATATATATATA
>JAFMOD010000446.1:592302-614613 GCA_019802435.1 Corydoras maculifer
TTCTCTTAACCAACATCTGAGGCCGTCACAGAGCAGCTGTATTTGTACTGAGATTAGATTACACACAGGTCGACCCTTTTAAGTCATTAGCAGTCATCAGGCAACTTCTGAATGCAATTGGTTGCACTCAGGGAAAAGGGGGCTGAATAATTTTGCACATCGCACTTTTCAGTTTTTTATTTGTAAAAAAATTGTTGATTCATGTATAACTTTCATTCCAGTTCACAATTGTATACCACTTTGTGTTGGTCTTTCACATTAAATTCCAGTGAAATATATTTATGTTTGTGGTTGTAATGTGACAAAATATGGAAAAGCTCAAGGGGTATGAATACTTTTGCAAACCACTATATATATATATATATATATACATACATACATACATACATACATACATATATATATATATATATATATATATATATATATATATATATACATACACACATATACAAATAAAAAGTTGCAAAATAAGAGTGTATAAATTTGTTATAATAAAAACTATTTTTACACAAATTTTTTAAACAAAACTTTGCATTGCATTGTGCATACTCTGAACTTTAATAACAATAAGGATTTCAAATATTACCATGTTTTATTATACTGTAACCTGAAGCAGCTTAAGGCAGATTCAGAAGGTTTATTTTTTAATTTTTTTTTAAAAAACCTTCGTTTGGTAATGAATAGATTACTGCCATGATACATTCATGACATAGATCTAAAATGACCTTTTCTGATGAACATACTATGACTTAGTGTGGTAAAATAAGTCCTTGGTGAATTATATCGTGACTTGATATTGTCACAGTAAATCATTTATATTACATATGGATTAAAATAAAAAAAATCACCTGTGTTCAGAGATATCATTATACACATGATAAAGTTGAGCATGAAATAAGTTTATCATATTATAAGCATAGAAATGATTTGTTTTTCCTATATATTATTTCACATACCATGTCATCCCAGACACAAAGAATGAACAAAAATAAATAAATAAATAAAGAACACCATGATATAAAGTGAATCTGCAAAAACACTGCAATTTAAAGCTAAAACAGGTTCCATAGATTTTTAAAGTCTTTATTTTAGAGGCTCAAAAATAAACAGTTATGTGAACACAAGCTGTAATATATCAAAAGTGTTGTTTTTGTCCATGAGCAGGTCATAAAGATCAACACTACATCATATAGTCTTAAGGCAAGTCTAAAAAATTTTAACAGCTTGTACTGTGGCTATACACACACAGGAAGATATTAACAACATTTATAGCTTACAACGTCCTTTTTGAACATGTAACCAACAGTTTTTCACACATTTCACAGTAATAGTAGCATGAATGCAGATGACCATGTGGGTATCTGCCAGGATTAATTAACTTATTTAACACATTACTGTAAACAAAAATTCTTTGTAATTACTTTGTAATATGCGGTACAGCACATTATATTTGAAATAGCAGTTATCACATAACAGATGCTCAATCATAATTTCATTCCCCATCTTTCACTCATACTTTTAGGGTGGCATGGTGGCACAGTGGTTAGTTATTCTGTCTGAAAGCAAAAAAAGATCTTGTGTATTTGATTTTGTTTCAATCAGGTATTTGTTTCATTCTTTGCTTATGTACTTGTATTCCTAAAACTATTTCAATAAAATGGCAGCAATACTTTATGCTATAATTTCAAAAGCAGGTTGCCTATAGCAAAGCCTTATCCAGCCTCTAGAGGGAGAAAGATGCTGTAGGGTGCCACGAGTTTAAAACTATTTGCATTAACATCGGTTATGCAAAGCTCACTAAACCTATTCTATTCTATTTATTTAGACCTATTTTATTTATAAACCCTGTGTTTAATGCCTGATCAGGTCACACTAAAGTGCTTGGTTTTGAATCTAAGTGGGTTCCTATATCTTATTCACTATTATTATGGTTATTAGTTTCTACAAGAGGTTTATGTTTATTATATATTCATTTTTCTTAAATATGAAAACTTTAAGATTAAAGATTTGTTCAGCACTCACTTTAGAATGAATTCCTCACTTATATTACTTATATTACTCATACTTTCTTTTACAGTCGCACGTTGTGTTCGACTGATATTCACTAAATAAGCTGCAGTTAATTTTGATCAGAAAAACACATAATTCAATGATATGGTTATGTAATAATTGAGGATGAACATCTAAAAATCAAAGTACATTTTAACTATAAGTGTGTTATATCTGTAATGTTGGTGTTAAAATGGAAACTGATTCTTTGTCATTTAAACATGCATACCAAAAAAAACTAGTTTACACTCTCCAAAAACATAACAAAGATGTAATTAGATCAGTACTTGGTATTAGCAAATATTAGTAATTGAAGTAAAAGTGACAAAAAAAATTATAATATTGGTATCTCACTACTGTCAATATACAGTATTTTAAAGCAATAAGTTAAAAATATCAAAAAGTTTTCTGTGGCCTTTTGTGTTCATCAGGGATGTCACTATTTTGGGGTAGTATGATTATAACATTCTACTGAATATAACGTTCTACTGTAGCCCAGTTTTATTTGTGCACTAGTAAAATCATTCCTGAAACTTATCAGTGTGACAAAGTTATTTTTACACAAACCTTAGCTTTTTATTTTGCAGTCTTTATTTATTGTAAACATAACTTCATCAAAGTCTGCAAGACTAAATTATATTTAAGACCAATTATGATAATAAAAATGAACATTTGATTGCTTCACATCTAACTGATGACAGTCAATAGCAGTTATTGGTACTTGTGTTAAATAAGGTATATTAACAAAAGCTTGTGCTCTAGTAGAAACTGCTATTCTCATATGCTAGTCATATGAATACGAGTACCCTATTTACAAAATGTTTTTAGTCATTTATATTAAAGCAACAGTTAATACCAGAAGGCAATTAGTTGTGGTGGAAACTCACCCAGATGCAATGAGTGCTCGTGACTGTGCCATCGCAATCCTTTGCAGTGCTGGGCGGCTGAGTCCTGCCAGGCTGGCCCGTGGTGGCACTGGAGCAGCACAAGCCGCTGATGATACAGGACCAAGGACTCTGGCTGAAGGCGTAGGAGCACAGGTTGCTGCTGTAGAAATGAGGGTGTTGGAGGGTGTGTGATTTGGCACAGAGGTCACATGAGTAGAGGAGGGCGGTGGGGGTGGAGGAACATTTGGCGGTGGCGGACGGGTAGAAGAAATTGACAGAGTGGCTGTGGCTGAGTCCAGAAGAGAGAGTGAGTGTGCAAAGCCTCCAGTTGTGGTAGAATTCCTGTGGGGCAGAGTGAGGGAGTATGAGTGGCCCCGTGGTATAGTTTTGGGGCTCCTTGGCCTGGGCAAGGGCACAGGTTTTCTACCAAGAGTCTGTGCCATGCTTGGCATCTTGACACCCAGGACCAGCATGCACTGTTGGCATGAGCACGGCTGACCGAGAGAAGTAATGGCTGAGGCTGGTAGGGCTCCACTAGGGTATGCGCTGCCAATCCCTCCACCAATTCCAGACACATTTACACCAGTGTGTGCTGCACTTCCATTGGACGTCCACGCATGAGGCTTAGGCAGTGGCCCGGATACAAGTGGGTAGGCTAGGTCACATCTTCTCTGGATTCTGCGTCGTCGCTGTGTCTGCCGGTTAATCTGCATCATGCTTTGCAGGTCTATAAGATAGCAGAAGCCAAGCGGTGTAAGATCCAGCCATGGCTGCTGTCGTTCTCGTGCTGCCTGGATAGCAATGCCCACTTCTGTGTCATATGCTGTCCAGGAACCTGAGTCGTTCTCCCACTCCCACACCCAGCCCTGACCAGGGGCTGAGCGCGGGTCATAAAAGCTTCGTCGTACAGGTCTCAATGTACCTGCACAAATGGAAAATGTAAAGCAGAAAAAAAATTAAATACTGCTGTAAATATGCATTAGCATTGTGAAAATAATGGTTTATAATAAATAAGCATAACAGTCTTAAACCTTTAACCAGTATAGTTATGGACTAACCTCAGCTTACACATTTGGTACATATTATTATGTGTAATAAGAAAACATTTAATAAGCAGAATTAAACTTTTATTGAAACACGAATAGATAACCAGTTTGAAAAAATATATATAAAGGTAGGTCAAAGAATTTTCATTTAACCTAGACCCCTAGTTATAACCTCATTCAACTGCTATATAGTTCTTGCCTTTTTTTTTTTTTTTACTTTATCTTGCCATTTGGGGTATTCATTTAGCAATTTAGAACAGTGGAAATGATCTGAAATTAAATATTGAAAATAATGACTCATATGTTTGATATTGGAGCATTTCTATGTTTTTTATCTACAAATCTAAGATTACACAATATTAGATTACATTACACAAAGAGTGTCCACTAAGGGTAAGGCAGAAATATAAGTAATACCATGATCTGGTCATACCATTTCAAGAGAACCAATTTACACTTCAGTATATAATAATCTTGGATAGTCCAGTTGTAATGTGTTCTATTGCTTATTTAATTACTTAATGTTATTTTTAGTAAAAGTTGGCATTTCATTGCCTTGTTCATCACAAAATTAATGAGTTTAATATTTTTTTGTTTGTACTGAATGGAATATGTAGAAAAAAAACTACAATCTATAGTATTGTTATGTTAAATTACACTACAAATACCAATACTGACAAAACGTATACTATTTATTATAGATTTTTATAAACATTAAACAATCACACTATGAAAGTTTGTCCTATTTGGAATAATTTATCTAGTTCATCCCGTCTTGCCCAGAACACTATTTTTCTGAATTTTCACTGAATAAACAACTTTTTTTTCCCCTCAACACCAGTATGAATAATAATAATAATAAAACATATAATTTATGTCAAATGTAATTAAATAGGACAGTTTTCATGTGTCCAAGTAAGCATGTAGTGGTTTGTTTTATTGTTAGCAATGCTCGCTCTTCCCCGGGAGATCGGCTACACGGGAGGAATGCGTACGGAGAGGGAGAGTTTGGAGAACACCGGGCAAAAAAACAAGGGGGATTTATTATTAAAAATGGTGTAGGGACACCAACAGAAAGGGGGAAACAAACGAAACGAACTAACACCTGGGTATGTACCACAAACAAAGACGTGCACGGGGATAAGTGGATACAGAAACTAAATACAAAAGTCACCCAGTCACGTGCACAAAATAAACCAATCACCCAACGGAGACAATGAGTACATTAAAGAGGGACTGGTGCTCCAGGCACCTGTGACATTTATAGAGAGGATGTATTTATTAAAGTATATAAAATATATTCACAAGAAAGTTATGTGGTGCACAGAAGCATTTAGAAAATAAGTATAAGAACTTAAGAACTATAAGAACTTAAGTTTATTCATTCATTCATTATCTTCTGCTTCATCCTATATTAGGGTCACGGGGGGGGGGGGGGCAGAACTTAAGTTTTAAGAGGAAATTAAATAATTAAAGATAAGGTCACAAATGCTATTGGTCAACATCTTAAAAGTGCGGCCTCGTTGATGGGGCAGATACCAGTTTGTTTTAATGCCAATAAATAAGTAAATAAGCATTTCATCCCACCCCAGAGGCAAAATATAATATGGTTAAAGATTTAAATATAGATTTAAAGAGATTTATAAATTGGTGGTATGAAAAGCATTGGAATTTATAGATAATGTGTAGTATGTAATTAATACATTTTAACATAGTCCTGTACTGATTTGGTCAAGCTTTTGGACATTACTTTTTAGTAATAGACCTAAGGTACAATAATAATACACAAAATTTAGAACATTGTGGTAAAACCTGGTCCTTCTACTGTGATACATTGATGTTAAAAATGTTACATTATGCAAGTTAAAAGTTACTCCAACTGTAGAAAAACTGTATGAGGATTTAAAGACTATAGTCTTCATGGAATAATGAAATACTAAAAGCTTTAATAAACTACATTGTCTTGTAAACATCACACAATAAAAGCCATGAATTACCAAAAACTAAAACTACAACATCGAAAAAAAGACCACTGGTGACATTGGTCTTCACCGCTGGTGAAGCAAATGGTCTAGACATGAAAAAACATAATAAAACTAACCCATTACTCCAGTTCTTAACATAATTGTGCTGCATAGCCACCCTCATAGCCACTGTCTTTACAAACTTACCAGAAACTATTTCATTTTTCAACAATTTAGATGAGTTCATCTGACAGATGAGATAACAGTGACTGCAATACTGCTTCATCATTTGCTAGACCCATATGAATAGTGTGGATCATTCATTGTGCCATTCACTCTGACTTTCATGAATTACTCGACAGAACAAATCATGCTTCTGTCTAATTAGTTTGAATATTATTTATTTTTTGCTATTCAAATGTCTTAAAATTTTTTATTTCTTTGTGTGGGCACATGCCTACCTGACTTTGTATTTCTGAAACCTGGGTCATCATTATGGTATGAATAAACTACTTGCTATAAATTTTTAGTTCTATGTACCAGAGAATATTACGTGTTGTGTGACAACTGATGAATAAAGATAAATATAAATGCACATAAAATGTTCAGCTGCATGAATGTATTATTATTAATCCTGTGGTATGAAAATGTGATGTGCCCAATGTTTCAGCACCACATTACTATTAACAAACTTCTTAGTATGAACTTATTGAATTACATAACCCAATATGTGAGCTTATCATGCAAGGGCCAGGCTTTACTTTTATTCCAGAGAATTATTAAAATCACCAAAGGGAATGAATTCTTAAATTTAGAACAGCCTTAACGTCATCGTTTTTAATTCTAATTTTTCTTTAAGTATGTATATATATATATATATATATATATATATATATATATATATATATATATATATATATATATATATATATATTGTTGGTAAATTGGGAGGGTTAGTTCTGTCATTTTATTACTTTAACAGAGTACCATTAGAAGAGTGCGGCATCCGGACAGTTGGAAGAGCCCTCTTGACTGAGTACTCTGCAGTCTCTGCTTCTTTTAGATGTACTTTCTTTTAGATGAAGTCTCATGCTGGACTGTGTTCAATTCTTTGCTACTTAATTACAATGTCTTAACTCCTCTGACTTTTTTGGTTTCTTTTAAGCTCCTCATCCTTAACCCTACCACAACACAACAGCAATGACTTCAGATCATTTTATCTTCAAGGAGGATCAGCAGGCCTTTATTGATTTAACTTAATCAGCATACCTACTGCTAATTGAACACACATTGTTCAATTAGCATAAGGCTCTTCAGGTTGAACATATGGTTCTTCAGCTTGCTAGGGTGTAACTACACCGAAGACTTTTATTTTACACTGGGGGGGGGGGGGGGGGGGGGGGGGGGGGGGGGGGGGGGGGGGGGGGGGGGGGGGGGGGGGGGGGGGGGGGGGGGGGGGGGGGGGGGGGGGGGGGGGGGGATATATATATATATATATATATATATATATATATATATATATATTTACTTCCATGGAGCTCTTTCAATCCAACACCCTTAGCAATGCATCAGTATAGTATTTTTTGTTTAGTAGCCTTTACACGTCATAAAACGGTTAAAAAATCGAAAAGAATAGTTTTTCGTGGCCCATCAGTACAACGAAAAGCAAAGTTAAATATGAAATATATTTTCAACATGGGAATCGTGTTGAAACCACTGTTCTTCTTACCAGACGCCACAGACGGAGACTGGGCCCTTTTTTTTACTAACATCGCATTAAAAATCAAACTAGAGTGGGGGTATGAAATCTTACCGGTGTCTTGTCGAAACTGGTGCATGGAGTGCAAGTCGATAATGTATGGCGATAGCCTGGAATCGACCTGGCCGAGTGCAACGCTCCCCGCACCGCGACTTTCTCCTCGGATCACCGCCTCGATATGATGCGACACGGCCGGGCTGTAGGGCCTCCATCGGCCGTGCTCGTTTAGCCATTCCCACACTACCACTGCCGAGGCCAGCAACATGTCCCAAACACGCTCTCACACACATATACACTCACTTACACCTGGAAAAGACAAGGAATCACATCGCATTTACGTAGCATTATCGTTTAAACGATTCCATCCTAAAATGAACACCTGAACTGCCACAACATCATACACAGATGTTCAAGCATTTGGATCACATTTAAAAAGGCTTTCTGTAGCCTTGTGGACACACGACAACCACTGAACAGCCGATCTGCCGAACGCGCTGTCAGCCAATAAATCAATATTGTCGTGATTGAAATGCACGATCGTTTGAGACGCGTCATTACAGGTAATAAAGAGGCAGTGGATTTCACATCTGGAGTCGCCATGTGACTGTAGACTGTGTGCAGTGCAATAGTACAGCTTGCTCTCTGACGTCTTTCAAAATAGGGAATGACTTAAAACACACCGAGCAAACCCAGACAAAACACTTACCGAACACGAGCTCTTCCTTCTCGTTTAGGTACAAGCGCATTGTGATCAACTAGGAATCCTGAGACCATTCGGCGTACACATCCTTGTATGACTTGTTTGGCAGAAGGTGGAGTGCAGAAGCGCAGGTCGTGGATCAAGATCTTTAAGTGACCCTCAGCTGCTGTGAAATTGCCACCGTGGATTCGTCACATCTTTCAGGGATTCTTATAAAGCGATTAGTAAAATCCATTCTGGAAAAAGGACGCATTACGCTTGAAAACAGCGTCCTAAAATCCTATTCCCTCGCACGATTGAATGCCACGCCCGACGATGTAAACACACCAATGGGAATTACAGAACTGCTTCCTGCATTGCAAGTCTCCGCCCACCGGTTAGAGCGCGTTACCTCTTCACTCTTTCTTGCAGTGGCGGGCTGTGCATTTTACACCTAGGCCTTCAATAATGCTCTGACTAAATTATTCAACTTGTCAATAACGGTTTTAATAACATTGAAACATAGTATTATGCAGATATGCAAAAGGCCGTTGCATCAATAACTTCATAAAATCGCACTATTATTTAAGAAAATAACACTCACCAAAAATCCTGCTTGCTTCCTGATTATTTGTACACGAAAACAATCCTCCTTTTTTCTTGTACATTTCAATTGACACTACACGTATTAATTACTTTTATTGGCATTAAAGCTAATACTGAATGTCGAGTCCTATTTCTGTACTTAGATTCAACTGGCTGAAAATGTCCACTCATCAAATGTACTCTCGAATCAGAGGGCATGAATACGTTGAAAGCGCTGGAAAGCCAATTCAAAATCTGATTGATTGGGTTGAAGGGACAGGTTGAATTTTGCTGGCCTAGTAGCCAGCAAAATAACACTGATGTTAACCAGTGACAACCAGTTATGTTGAAATGGAATTGCTTAAATGCTTTAATAAGAAACTAACTAACTAGTCTGTATGGAGGGGGAGACTGTGAAAGAAAGCAAGACAGACCATTTGTAATTATTCAATATGTATTCATGGACAAAATGTAATTAACATCCATCTGTGATTAAGATGTTAGGCCTTCAGAGACATCTGATAGCGCGTCACTGCTTTGCAGTGTTTGGCAAGCTACTTGTAAAATGTAGCGAGATAAGCTATTAGTTACACAACAATAAATCAAGCTTTACTACACAAAAGCTACCGCACACAGAAATATAGCAAGCTAAGTTATACAAATATGGCAAAGTTACATAACGTAACTACTCAGAAGTTACTTTTTTAGTACCAACCTAATCTAATTAGTGCAAAAAGACAGATACACAGCTGATACTGACCTGTAAAAAGAAACTCTATTCTATAAAAGTGGCAGTACCAGCCTGCGTAAGAGTTTATCCACCATCTCCAATCAAATCAAATGTTTTTAAAACATTTAGTTTTCATCATTGTGAAATTAGATTAGCATAAACATATGGGATTTTATCAATAAGCTCCATTTATTCAGACTGAATTATATATAGAAAATTTTAGAGTGTTAGACCATCGGCTCATCTTAAAATATTGTTTTATATATTTGTGTGTCTGACTGTAATTTTTATCTAATCTGACACTAAAATGTGTTAAAATGTGAAGTTGTGAAGAGTTGTTTAGGTACTTTTGCCATACTTGTGTAACTTAGCTTGCTTTATAAAACTGATAGGGCCAATCCTTAAATTTGATTGGCTGAGCCATTTGTCCACCTGTGACATTATTGACAATGCATTCCTCTGAGTGCTTCTCATTCATATCACTGCATGAAATACAATACATTATTTTAAATCATAAAATACATACAAAATAAACAGTGAGCAGATTCACATTGAGCACTATATATACAATACTGTGCAAAAGTTTTAGGCATGGGTGGAAAAATGTTTTCAAAAATAGAAATAATACATACAATTTTTTATTATTAATTTACAAAATGCAAAGTGGGAGAAAAAAAGAAAAATCTAAAGCAAACCAATATTTATTGTTACTACCCTTTGCCTTCAAACCAGCATCAATTATTGTACAGGTAGGTACATTTACACACTCAGGGGTTTTGTAGGATTATCAAGGACATCAAGCTTTTTTTCCTTTGAAATCAGAGGATGTCCAGCCATGCCATCACCTCAGAACTGGCAGAAACCAGTGGGACCCTGGTACCCACCCATCTACTGTTCGGAGAAGTCTGGGCAGAAATGGTCTTCATGGAAGAGTTGCAGCCAAAAAGCCATTCCTCTGACATGAAATCAAGGACAGGTGTCTAAACTATGCACAAAAGCATAGGAACTGCTGTGCGAAATCCTGGAAGTGATTGTATGGCCCCCACAGACCCCTGAACTCAACATTATCGAGTCTTTCTGGGATTACATGAAGAGACAGAAGGATTTGAGAAAGCTTACATCTACAGAAGATCTGTGGTTAGTTCTCCATTATGTCTGGAACAACCTACCAGCTGAGTTCCTTATTCTTTGCACTGTGTGCAAGAGTACCTAGAACAATTAATTTTTTGTAGGCAAATGGTCTGTTTGTTCGCATTTTGTTAATTGATGAAAATAAACTATTAACAATTCCATTTTTAAAAAGCAGTATTACTTTTCAATTTATTCACACTAATGCACACCCACCCTTTCATGCCTTATTGCTTTAATATTTCTTAAGCTGAGCTTTTTCTGAACACAACTGAGCTGACGTTCTAAGTGATGAAATTTAGTTTCTATTACAACCACCACTCTCAAGTTCTCAAGTTGTTGGGAATGTTTTTATACTCTATGGACAGTAGAGGATTTATAAAATCAGTAGTTAATTTCAGTTAATTTGTATTTTTTACATATTTCAAGGGTAAAAAAAAAAAAAAAAAATTTTGTCTCCCATAATGTTATAACAAAAAAATACATGCAAATGAACAAATTATGTCATGATGTCATTTAGCAAATTCTCACAACTTTTTTGACAGCCAATAGCTACTTTCCATACAGATATGATAAGCAGAGAAGAAACTCACGCATGAACATCTTTTCTATCTGACTGTTGTGTTTTAGCACAAACCTCTGCTTTTTAAAGACATGTCTTGGAAATTGTATGTTTTGTGGAGGCTACAACAAGATCAAAAAAATAACGTAACTACTGTAAAGTTACTTTAGAAAAAAATCAGTGATGCTATTGCTAAAATAAAAATATAGTTTAACTAATAGCTTCAGTACATGTAGCGGTACTTCCACTCATTGTTGATGGATGATAATTATATATACTTAACATAACATAGAGAGAAATTACTTCATTGAGGGAGCGGTATCTCGGTGGTTAGGGCACTGGGCTATCAATCTGAAGGTTGAAGGCTCAAATCCCAGGTCCACTGAAGTCACCAGTGTGGGTCCTTGAGCCATGCCCTTAACCCTCATTGCTCCAAGGATGTTGTGATTAACCCTGTGCTCACCTTGTCACTTTGGATAAAAGGGTCTGCTAAATGACCAAAAGTAAATGTATTTCATAATAACATCTGTTCTTTAAACATAATGCATCTCTTTTAAATCAGAATATTTACATTGGTCTTGTTTTGGCTTTATATATGTGATCTTTAACAAACTACTGATTTCCCCTTGAAATCCTGTCCTGTACACCATTGTTGATTGGTCTATTGCTGGACCTAACATAAGCATTAGCCGTTGTCAGAAAGGCCTTTAGTTGATTTTTTATGAATTTCAGTGAAGAGTTTCAGTAAATGTTTTGCATGGAATATGTCTTTTTTTTTAACAAAAATCAGAAAGCAAATTAAGCTTTAAATGTTTATCCAAAAAATACCTACACGTGTTCCACTTGTTGTTGATAACTTACAAACCAATTGATTTTAAATAAACAGTGTGGTAAATAAACTCTGATTTTACATTTACAAATGTACAATAAGGTAAATATAAGTGCTTAGTGAGTAAACACATTGATCTGATTATGCAAGTAGAGGACACAGGAACACAACAATACAGCTCTATAAAATCTTTGCATCGTGTCACTGCACTTCTAAATAATTACCACCCAAATACTACCTAAAAAGTTTGTGGAGGACAAAGAGGGACAAACAATACATATAGAAAAACAGATAAATTACAGTCTGTAGTAATATAACTATAAAATGCATCTACGTGTTAAATGTATTGATGAAATGAACAATGAGTTTTGAAACGGGACTTTGTGGCTAATAGAGTGGCCAAATTGTAATATGTGAGAGCATTTAAAAACACGAAATAAAATTCATTTCTGGAGATGCCGGGGATTGAACCCGGGACCTCATACATGCGAAGCATGCGCTCTACCACTGAGCTACATCCCCTATATGGGAACAGCCTGCATTAGTCAATATGTATTGTACCATTCACCGTTCGTGTTGCCTTGTTTTATTAGTTAGGTTACAATGTCTGTTTAAATTACACTTGATCATTCTTTAGTTAAAGTTTTAGCGATTATTAATATGTTCAACATCTCAACATCTGGGAGCGTTTAGTTAGAGAAAACATTGTTCCGAGTATTAGGCTGCGGCACATTAAGTAATAAAGCCTGACCTGAGCAATGATTTGCGCTTTTATAAGATAAAGTTTGTTATCGTAGTATTCTTTCCCTTTAATGTTATATAGATACGTTGCTCATCTATATGTATAGAACAATGGCGTATATCTTTCATTGAATGTCGTATATATTTCCGTGTTCTGTTTTTATATTCGTTTCCAGATAAATTTCTTATAAAATTAGTTGCACACTTTAAGGAAGCAACTTAATTTTTATGACATACAACTATAGGATTCAAAATATTATTTTACAGCATTTCATTATTATATTACTTTATCACTTTATGTTTCTTTATTATTTATCACATTTGAAATATGATTAACTCCATGATAAGTTCTAGAACTCACATAGCAAACTTCAAAATCTGCGACCATGTCCGGACCAAGGTACGACTTTATTCATACCATCAGACAGTATAAGTATACCACTGATACTACAATCCAGAATGCAGTGCAACAGTGAAAATGCTTATATATGCAACTGGAACTTTCCCTGAAATGACTGAAATGGGTTATAAAATTTTTTTTATGAATACCTAATATCTTAATGCTTACCTCATGTTGCAAATCTATGCTGTTTATTAGCCAAGTATTATATTATTATTTATAGTATTTGAATATATAGTATTTGTTGTTGAGAATCTTGATGTATTGTTCTTTTTTCATAGTGCCATTTACTGCGAAGTTCCCTGGTCCATTGGCTAAAAAAAAAACCCAAAACATTAAGCACCCACCACCATGTTTGACAGTGGGGATGGTGTTATTAGGCTTGAAGGCTTCTCCATTTTTACGCAAAATCAAGGATACACCATTGTGGCCAAACAATTAAATTTTTGTTTCATCTGACCATAAAACAGAAGACCAGAAGTCTTCTTCTTTGTCCAGATGATCATTTGCAAAGGTCAAGCGGGCATTTGTGTGCCTTTTCTGGAGAAGTGGCCTCCTCCTTGGTCTGCGTCCTTGGAACCCAGCAGTGTGCAGTGCCCATTGGACTGTCTGCCTTGAGATGTTGCCACCAGCAGAGCCCAGATTCACCACGATGGCCTTGGTGGTGATCCTTGGATTTTTCCTCACCTCTCTCACTATCCTCCTGGCCAGCACAGGTGTCGCTCTTGGCTTAGGACCACATCTTCTGTGATTTTCCACAGTGCGGAACTAGTATTTTTTAAATAATATTTTACACTGTAGCCACTGGAACTTGAAAACATTTTGGCCTTATAGCCCTTTCCTGACTTTTAAGCGGCAGGTCTTTAGTGGGCTCCTTTGTCTTAACCATGACTGTCCACAAACAAATTGCAGAGAGCTGCTGTTTTCTCCTGTTGAATTGATTAAAACAGCTGTTCCCAATGAATCAAGGTAATTAGGATGCTTTAAAATAACTTGGACTATTTGGAATGGTACAGAACTTTGGATTTCCCCATAGACTGTGACAGTTTGCACATTAATTTTGGACATGCCATTTTTTCTTTAAATGTGAAATAAGGTGAGAAATATTTTTTTCCACAATAATGCATCCTCTTGTACATCATTGTATTATCTCCTGGGAGATGCCTGTGTCGTTTTCGGTCAAAAATAGAATAGCTGGTTGAATAAAAGTAAATTTTAGTCAAAATTTGCCAGGGGTATAAATAATTTCATACTATATTGCCCAGTGATAGATTGGTGCTCTGTCCTGGGTGTATCTGCCTAGCGCCCGAAACGTATACTATATATATATATATATATATATATATATATATATAGAGAGAGAGAGAGAGAGAGAGAGAGAGAGAGAGAGAGAGAGAGAGAGAGGCAATGTGGACAACACTGACTATGCTCTGTAACATTGGGGTTAGACGCATTTTGCACAGTTGTCAGTTCCTCCATGTCTCTTTCCTCCATGGCAGCTTTAACACTGAGACTGAGACAAGTACTTGTCTCGTTAATATTGTCTGAGGATGTTTCATTTCACTTCTAAAATTATTCCAGGCAAACCATGGGTGGACCTGATTGCTTTATCAGTCTAAAACAGCTTCCTAAATGTACTTTTGCCTAAACATCTGGCTATAAACAAATGCACTGCCAAGCACAATTCATGCAGTTTGGTTATTTTTCTATCCTAATTGCATTAATGTATTTAACACATAAATGTTTATCTTTTAGTAGGTCAGGAAAATTCATTTCTGGCTGTTCTTTTGCTGTTTAATTTTTCATATTTGAATGCTTTAAATTCATCCATATAGTGTGTGTTTGTGTGTGTGTCTGTGTGAGTGAGTTCCCAGCAATAGCTTGCCGCGCTGTCCTGGGTGAATCTGCCCAGCACCCAAAACGTTCTCCGCTTTATATATGCATGGGACCCCCACGACCCAAGTAGAGGATTATGCGGAAGATAATGAATGAATGAATCTTGATGACCACACTTCTTAATGGTTAAACAATTTACTGTGGAAAAATTCAGAACAAAGAATTATTTGTTTAATGTATGTATTATTTTACCTCCAAACCATGTTTCAATTAAACTGCAGGGAACAATTTATAAATTTGTTTGCACTTAACAATAGAATACAAATCTTTTTAGTTTTATTGCATTTTAAGGAGGTTTATATGAATGCACAAGAAATATTGTTAACGAATGTGTATTATATCTACATCAAACAGAGCTTAAAATATTAATGTTTAAAGTTGATTGAATTAAAAATATATACAATCATTTAAAGTTTACCAGGTTAAAAAATGATATGCTAACAAAATGGTATCACATCAAACAATTAACAACAAAATTAGCAAAACACTTTCACAAACCTTCTATTTTAGCATAACTGATTATTAAAACTAAGCTTTAGACTATTTCTATTGACCAATAGAAATGTGTATTGACATATGTTTTCTTTACAAAGCTGTTACATTACTTTCTTCTGTTTTTTCTCCAGACCAAATTGCACTACCAGAAAAAGGCTTTATGTCTATTAGCAGGCCCAAATGCCCTTCATTGGCCAGACCTTTGTTCAATTTATTTTCATCTTTCTTTTCTTCACCATTAGCTTGTCCTTCTTTCTCTTGTTCTTGCTTCCTCTCCTCTTCTTTCTTAATATTTTCCATCACTATTTCCTTGAGGTCAATGCTTGAATAGTCATCTGAAGAGTCCTCCTCATGTTGATCATTCTTTTCTTCTGTCGTACTCTTATTTCCACCATGATGTTGATCAGAATCACAATTTTGATTTTCTCTCTTTTTATCTTCATTGCTGCCTAAAGCCTCCTCATCACGACTTTGATGCCGTAAGTGGGTCCCCAACCTGTTCACCATTTCAAAGCCCTGAATCGCACGGGCACGAAGACCTCCTTCACCATAAATAAGACGATAAATGGTGTACTGATTGTTTGAGTCACGGTTCAGTCTCTTGTACAAGAAGAACAGAAGTATAAGGAGGATAATTAGGAATAAGAAGAGAATTATAACAGTTGTTGTACTGTCATTCTTATCATCAATATTGTTTTCCATGATTCTAAGATAATAAATGAGAGAGAGAGACAGAGGTAATGAGAGAAAGACTTTAAGTGATATGTAAGCCATATTCTGCTTATTCAAAGAAGCATTTGTTTTTACAAAACACAGTGTGATAGGAAAGATAAAAAACTGTATTGTACTATACCTGAGAAAGTGAATTATTTCATGTGATAATATCCAATAACTGTGTTATATATTCTGTGAAAGCAAAATTTAAAAATTGACTAAAAGCAAATATTGAAAAAAAATTGTGTGTGTGTGTGTATGTATGTAACGGAAGAGGAAACACCCTATTAACCACTTTAAAGGAAACACCTGTGTAGCATTTCTTTAAATAGTCTGTAATTTTGCAAAAATAAGATGAATAAGAATAAAAACACAAAAAAAATAAAAACAATAAACAAATTTATGAAAAAAGATTGATCACATTGGTGCTCATCAAAACATATCAATGTATAACCAATACATATAATAACTAAAGAACTAAAGACCAAGCATAGATTTTATACTATCAGAAAAGCCTAGAAAATAAGAATGTATTACTAAGATTGTTTTAAATTGCATTTAAAAGATGCTAATGAAATGCACATTTAAATCCATTTGCTGGCATATTTTCAAATGTTTGGTCTTTATATGACAAAAATAAGTTGCATCACTCACCATTAGCTTTTGTTCCTAAGCTTAAATGAGCTTGCAAAAGAAAACTCAGAGATGTGCAGTGCAGACGGAAATAGAAGAGGAAATATAGGGTGGTGACAAAGAATATGAATATGAGTGAATGCTTTCCGGGACTTACTCTCTTACTCTTGTTCTGTGTATGGTAAAAGTTAAAATACGATATGAAAATAACCTATATATTTAAACTTGCATTCAAATGTTTATACACTAATTATGATGTACAAATTGGTGTTCATTTATAGAATTTTATACGATTTAACATAATGAACTTTTATATATCACTCTAGAATAGAGGTATTGAATGTTTTTTTGGTATTTAATAGTCCTACCCATAACTGTTTTTCTTTATACTGACTATATAAATAAAATAAAAAATGTAACATTTACGTTGCTGGTTTTTCAAATACCACATCCTGTTATGAATGCCTTGAAACTCGAAAAAAAGAGACCAAATCAAAAAATAAATAAGAGTTAATAAAGATAAATATTAATTTACCATTTAAATCTAAAGTCACAATAGGTGGTTAAACATGATCATGAAATGATAAATGATAAATTATTCAGTAATCAAAAAGATTGTACATTGTACAACAAGTAATGTTACACACAGTAAGTAACAACACATTGTAGTGAACAGCAAAGTACTCATCTTTGCTTACACTTTCACATTACCACACACACTAAACATTCAGCAGTAAGAGTGGTTTCTGGTATGGCTTGGCATGTGTCGTTTTGATTCTTCAGTCAAAAAAAAGGTTGATGGCTTTGATTTAATGTTTTAGTATGCACTAACTCAACCACCTAATTTATGGGCCATTTGTTAACAAAATACAGGAAGTTCTAATAAAAATTATGATTTGTAAATTTTGCAGCCAGTTGATTTTGCAGTTGAAATGTAACTAAGCTAATATCTCTTTTGTGGTGTTAGCATCTAAATTAGCTTTTTTTGTAAAATGTATGGCCTTAGCTTACTATTTAGAGACCTAAGCCTTAAAGGTTTAAAATATACAGTTATCTGATGTGACTGCCAGCACTCCAGAGGGTCAGCCCGCCATGGACATGAACTCTTCCCAGCAACCTTGGTTTTTTTCTGGGCCATCTAGTTGCGCACTTTTGACCCCTGGACTGTAGTATAGGGCCAGTAACAACATTTTTTGGTTGTGTGGAAAAACGCCCTTTAACATTTTTTTTTGTCAGTTTATTCACCTGCTTTTTTATTCATTCATTTGCATGTAATATTATTAATGTTTTCCACCAGGGTTTGCCTCAACACATGTTCTTATTGTCGTCCATTGTGTTGATTTGTGTTGTATTTATAACTGCATCACAGATGACCCTAGTCGTAGTATTCTTTGGCTTGTGTCATACTGTTATATATACTTGTTAGTTCTGGTCAGGCTCCTATCACCATTATATGTAGTAAGTAGGTGATTGTAGGTTTAGTAAGATTTTACTTTTTTCTTTTTTTACTATTTCATCCCTTAATTCATTTTGCACTTAATATTAAAGGTCAATCTTGCCACAGATATGCGATGTAGTTTCTATTAGTTCTATTAATAAATGATTATTTTACATTATCCTGGCAATATTGTGCTTCATATTTACTTATTAAAGCATTCATGTGCTCTCTACTAACACCTGGATGCACAACATGACACATTACCTGTTAATTACCTTTAAGCTTTTTGGTTTAAGGTTTACTTAAAGAAACCAAGCTCAGTACCCAAGCTCAGGATAATTTACATTATGTATTTAATTGTATTTAAACATGCATTTAACATATACGTGAAATATCTCATGATCAATTGTCTCCCGGCAACATGAGATGTTCCAGCTTATAAAGACTACACATGTTTATCAGCCAAGCCTGGCAGGTGTGTTAATTACTCCTAGAATTAATAAAATTACTACTAATGGAACTTTGCAATTCAATATTGGAATAGCCTTCCTGTTAATGTTTGTGATTCTGAATCACTATCGTTTTTTAAAGTAGATTAAAAACACACTTATTAACTTTTGAGGTAATCAATCCATCCATCCATTATCTTCCGTTTTATACTCTATTAGGGTCTATTGAGGGGAGAACGTTTCAGGCGCTGGGCAGATACACCCAGGACAGGGCGCCAATCTCTCACTGGGCACACACTCACACAGACATACACGCACATGTACACACTCTATACGGGGCAATTTGGAGAACTCAATTGACTTCATTCATGTTTTTGGACTGAAGAAATATTAAAGTTGGTTTTATAATCATATACATTACTACTAATAAATATACAGTATGTATATCTTGTAACATACAATCATTATTTTATTGGTTCATGTAACATGTAGGTATTTACATGCACCCTTATGTAGATACTGTGGCTATCCTGTTACTCTGCAAAAAATTACTTTACAAGTAGTAATGAACTATTTTAGTATATGAACAATAAGCTATCATATGGTGTTGTGTGTTGTTCTGGTTTATACGTTTATCATGTTTATAACTGAAAACTAAATGTTTAAAGTGGGCAGTTTTAGATGTTCTGCTCTATGATCATTTTATGTTGCTTGCTGCAAGATTGTTTCATTGCTGTACTGACAGACAGGAAGTGGGCTTGATTTCTGTTGTTGAAAGCCTCTTATTTCGTTTCCGACTAAATAACTCTACACACTGAGTTATAAATTATAAACGATCCATTCTGTCTCCCATATAAAGTTCCACGAAAAAATTAATTCATAAACCTTGTTACGAATTTATTTATTATAAGCAAATAAGCAAAAACAGATTTTATACCTCAGTTACAGTATTTCAAACTCATTTTGATAACTACCAGCCTGTTGATGATGAAACCTGATTTCTCAGTGGAAACCCATGCAGACACTGAAAAAAGATGCAGATGCATATGAAAAATCCCATATGCAAGTGTTTAAACCTTGGGTTTTAAACACAGGATTTTCTTGCTGCAATGTGAAAGCATTTTCCAGTGCACCACTATGCCACCTCCGATCACTCAGTGGTGTATATACATATGTGTGTGTGTGTGTGTTCATGCTTATGTGTGTGTGTATATATATATATATATATATATGTACACACACACACACACACACATATATATATATATATATAATATATGCACCACATATATATGTACACACACACACACACATATATATATACATATGCATGAACACACAGATTTATACACACTTGAATGTCTTTAATTGTGGGTTGGGTTCTGTGAGCTTATGAAAAAAGCATTTTTTTTGTACTTTTTACAATTTGAATGGTACCTGATGATCCAACGACTTTCCATACCTCCGAGAGAGTAAAAAAAAAAGCTTAAGCAAACTGAAAATCTGTGTGAACACACACACACACTACTTTGAAAATATGTGATGACGTGTCAGGAACCAGTCTAACCAGCCCAATTGATTTCCAGATGACAGACAACCTGCTGCTGGAGGGGTTCAGTCACTTTGGAATGGCTCACCATCTTCGCAGAGTCAGTGAAAACTGATTAAAACAATAAAATGTTCAGTCCTAATTCATTATAATTTTATAGTATCATGAATTTTCAGAAAAATTACATTTAAAACACATAGAAATAGATGATATTGTTTTGGATTCTATTTATATAGATAAACAACACATTCTAAGAGTTCACAAATCGAATTGGAAACACAAATATTTTAATTGAAAGATCATCACTTACAGGGTGGCTTGGATGTTTTTAAAACACACAGTACATAAAGTGTAAACAAAGACATTTTAGTGGCTGATTGTAGTAACATATTTTGAGAGTGAAAAAAATGTATGCAGAAAAAGTATGAATCAGGCTTTTTATTCTACCTTTAGTGCTAAATAAACCTCACTACACAAAACAGTGTCTCTATAGGTGTAAAAAAACATACTTGATCACACCACAAATCTGAAAAATAACTTAACATATTAAAATTTACACCGGTTAAATGGAAGTACAAAGGATGAGTTGAACAGTGATCTTGATTTGTGATCTGGAATTTGCGCCATGATCTCAATGCTACTTAACATGTTAGGCTAGAGGTGCAGGACTACAGCATGTATGATAATCAATGTACTTTAATTTAAATGCTCTTATCATTAAGCCATTTTGCATTTTCACATTTATAATGCAACCAAAAACATAGAGCACTCTAATGTCATGACATGATTTGACATGTTTGCCTCAGCAGCAGTGGTCAGTACCTGATACTGTTATTAAACAGTGTTTTATGCACCTTATAAAAACATGATTGGTCTTGTTTTCATTTCACAGCAATCATTTTCAGACCTTTAACTGAAAACATTTTACATTACACTTAAAGTATTGGATTGTATTTTCCATAAGTCATCACTGTTCTGTAAAGCTACTGGAGATTATTTAAGACTGTGGCTTGCCACACATCACACTTCACTATCCTCGATCCGGGCTAGCTGTTTCTCCAGGGCATCAATCCTGTGACCCTGAGCTAATACCAGAGCACGAAGAGCACGAACCTCTGTCAAAATATCAGATAGTTGATCATCCTGAAAAAATAAAAAAGACAATGGCTTTTCAGGTTCCAATCTACATATTTTTAAAAAATATGCTGCCTCATAGGATTGTAAGAAAAGAAAATTAAGTCCATAGCCAAGTGAAAAAAATAACAGAAAAGAAAAAAGGAATTGTCAGGCCATCTGCACAAATATAAAAAAAAAAGTAATTTAAAGAAAACCATGTACAGTATCTCATATACATACACACATACATACATACATGCACACACACACACACACACACATTATATATATATATATATATATATATATATATATATATATACACACATATATATATATATATATATATATATATATATATATATATATATATATATATATATATATATATATATATATATATATATATATATATATATGTATATATATATATATATATATATGTATATGAAATAATACTGTCTGTAAACAAAATATTTAAGATGAAAAGATTACTTTAACAGGATAATGCTAATACATTTCTGAATTCGCAGTGGATCTCAAGAGAAGCTGAAGGTTTTGTCCTTGTTTTTTTTCTTAGTTTAGCAAGGTCCTTGTTAAAACAAAAGAGTGCATACAAGATACTGATAGAATCTTAGAACTAGAAGTATTAGAAAATG
>JAFMOD010000446.1:614826-631196 GCA_019802435.1 Corydoras maculifer
ATATGTATATGAAATAATACTGTCTGTAAACAAAATATTTAAGATGAAAAGATTACTTTAACAGGATAATGCTAATACATTTCTGAATTCGCAGTGGATCTCAAGAGAAGCTGAAGGTTTTGTCCTTGTTTTTTTTCTTAGTTTAGCAAGGTCCTTGTTAAAACAAAAGAGTGCATACAAGATACTGATAGAATCTTAGAACTAGAAGTATTAGAAAATGCTCAAAATTCTCTCAGTGGAGGTAATAGTACAGCCAAATATACTTCACGGATTGACACCAAGATTGTAGCATATTGCAATTCAGTCTTTAGCCAGAAGAGAGTGCTCTAATATAGTGCTCAGGATATAGTCAAGTCTATTCAGAATATAATCAGGATATAGAGCCACCTGGAAATTGTCCACAATTGGAATGTGAATTGTCCTTACATGCAAGCAGACTGAAATTAAAACTGTTTACACAAACATTATAGCTGTTAACGCCGTAATATTCTTTTAGCAACACAAATACATTTTCTTTTGCAAGAAAAAATGTAAAAAAAAATATATCATTCAAAAACTTAAAGTTTAACATGCTACTACAGTTGCCATGTTTGGCTGTGTCACACCCCTACCGCTGACGTCCCACGGGCAGGTGCCGCTGTGAATGGGGCGTCACCGGACTATTGAATGGACACGTTGACTGTCCCGTCCCGGGGCGCCACCTCCCTTGGGGATTATTTAAGACTCGGGATATCGCGGGACACGCGTGTCGGAACGTCTCAGGTTAAGTGTAAGACCGGGTTGTTGTAAGAGCTAATTGCCCCCCCTGTTAACACTATCTGTGTTTCCCGTCCCAGTGACCTGGCCATCTTCTCCAGAGCTCGGATTTTATTTTGCACAAGGGCACCTACACCGTGGCTAACGGTTCCCGGACTCGCGGACTCCGCCCCGTCCCTTTGTTTGCTACCTGCCGCGCTTTTTGTTCTGGCGGGAGCGCTGCGCGCCACTCGGGACTGCAGCGCGTATCCCGCAGCATCGTCAAAGTCTTTCTTTTAAGCTCTTGCGGTGCAAAGGTGGCTGTTACGTTATTTAATAAACTGGTGCTTGCTCCGAACTCGACCTGTCTCGCCTCCATCCTTCGCAAGCATGACAGGCTGTACCAAGAAAAAAAATTAAAACCCCCAGTGTTTCAAGTTATATTTTTGTTCCATAATCTAAGTGCTGCTTTTTAAAAGCATAATTATGTCAGAAGATTTTATGTTTCACTCATAATAGAGAGAACATATTTGGGCATTGTAGTGTGATGTAATGTGCACTCTTGACAAATATTTTATATTTCTTATTGTAATAATTATTAATGCAGTTTTACAAAGCTCTTTGATTGTGCAAATATAGAGTAATGAGAGACAGATGACCCTTGATAAACTCATTAGAACAGACAAATCTTCTCTCTAGTTGGAATTGATTTAGAGATAGCGGAATACAATCAAATGAAGTACACAACTTAAGTGTAATCCATTTCAGATTTTAAAATTTACTTAGACATGGTACAATGCCAGTCTTAAGTTTGTTTGTTTTCCTATACATTCCCTCCTCAGTATTGTGAGCTGTAGCTTACCTCTTTCCTGGTTTTCTCTATACCACCATCAGTCTGCCTCCCTTGTCCTATTTCACACTTTGTATCTTTGCTGAGTGATTTACTGGTGAGAGCTGTGCTGGCAGATGAACTATCCTGAGGTAGAAACTTGGGTCTTCCACGGAGAGTGTTGTATTTAGAGGCAGGCACAGTATAGGCACCACTGAGTGACACCAAGATTGGAGGCGCATCTTGCCCTGCAATCCAGTCTTCAGCCAGAAGAGAGGGCTCTAATCCTGCCGTGTCAGGATATAAATCCACCTGGAAAAGGTCTGACTAAAAACATTTACACAGTTGGAATGTGAAGTGTCCTGACTTGCAAGCAGACTAACAAAATGAAAACTGCTTTCAAAAACATTATAGCTGTTAATACTGTTATATTCTTTAGAACAACACAATAGACATTATCAACAAAAGCAGTACACTAATCGTATAAATAATGTAATAAATAACCTTTTGGCACACAATTATTATTTTGCCCTGTGGTTTCTTTACTTTTTCTGGAATCAGTCAACTTGCATCTTACTTCCGTATTAAATAAAATGAACAAAAACATATCTACCTTAATTAAAATATGAAAATACTTCGTAGCACATTAACCCATAGTTTAACTTGGATGGTTTAAGAATTTTGTGGAATTTCAGTGACAAGAATACAAATTACATTCAAAAATAATATTAGACTAAGATATATTTTCATAAAAACACTACCAATTTCAATTAAACAGTCTTTCTTTGTGTGATGCTGCATTTTGTGTGCTTATATTTTGTACGTAAACACTGATCTTCCTATGCTCAAAACAGAAAACCTTGACACACCTTTCTTGGCACCGTCATTGAGATCGGTTCAACCTTCCTTTCATGGAGCTTATAGAATCTGGTAAGAGTAGCAGAGGACATTACTGACAATTAAATTTAGATTTTAGATATAGATTGTTAGCTTAGAATCAGCTTAGAATCTATTTTATATAAAATGTCCTCTTTTATTTGAATTGCAAAGGAGAGTATACTTTACCTAGCAATCTCACACTTGTTTACATCCACACCTCTTTTGCTGAGGAAGCCAGCACCTCTCTGAGGCTCCTTGCTACTGTAGAGACTGAGGAAATGAACGTAGGGTGACTCATTGGTGATCTCAAAGTAGCGAATGGTGCAGTCCCCCTTAATGAGATATAATTGGATATAACTTTTAAGACTTTACAGAGCTATATAATCTACACAAACTAATTTAGGGTTTTAGTCAAATATGCATAGCTTAAACATGAGCTGGGAAAACATATTGCAAACTGAGTAACAAGGACTGTAATCCGATACACCAGGAAAAGCCTGGTGGAGAGTATTAGTGTGTACTTCTGATGTGGGTAGGTTTACCTTTCCACACAGATAAAGCATGTTTGTATCGGGGTCATAGAAAGGAAGGAGAACTCCATTACTTGTATCCATTTCCTGAACAGCCATTGGCTCCGCAAGATCTTTCTGATAATTAAAAGCACATACAACACACAAATATAGACACAAATCAACAATAATCAACAAACTTTCAATCAAAACAAATTTCTAATTTCTATGTACACGAGAGAGCATAATACGAAATAGTTTGTCATTTCTGGGCAATATGGGAAAGAAAAATTCCCTGTATGTGTAAGAATACTTGGAAAATAAAGCATGATATTTTTAAATGATTCATGATTCTTGCCTTAATATTGGTGTGCCTCTATATTTTTTTACTTCCAAGAACTACTCTGAGTCAAAAGTACCCAAAAGTAATTAGAAACTAGTTGGAGAAAACAGGTTACCCCTTTCTGTTTTCATAGTCAATAAGTGAATGATTGGAAGCCAGGTGATCAACCAGATCAGCTATTTATTATAAAACAAATGTGACTACCTCTATAAAAGAAACTTTTGGCACTATGTTGTTCTGGAGCATTTAGAATCATGTCAATATTGTGACAAGAAAAAGCATCAGTCACAACATTGTTATTAAGGTAACATATTGAAGAAAAACTATTTTTGGAGTTGGGAATAAGCTGGACCTAGGGATACTTTATTAAACAAGGGGATTTCGTTCTTATGTGTGTGTCTTTCAGTCCCGTCCAGTCCGTGTGACGTTACTAGGTCCTTGTTTGAGTTGTAATTGTCAATTAGTTTCATTATCATGCATACAAGGACTTTGTCTTGGTGAGTGCACACATGTATGACATGTAACATGTTAAATACACCAGACAGCACACGGACTATACAAAAGGAATAAACAGAATTAATATGGAACTTTTAATACAACCAGATAGTTTAAAGAGTAAAGACGAAAAAATAAAAATAAACTAAATGCACGACAAAAAATAGGGGATATCTGTACATGTGGTATGTGAAATTACTGTAAATATATATAATATATACCTTGTAATATGTGTTATTATTTAGATACTTTCATAATAAATGGATATTTATACAAATGCTGTTGTACATCCATCCATCCATTATCTTCCGCTTTTATCCTCTACTAGGGTCGCGGGGGGTGTTCCCCATGCCCATCCAGGGGAGAACGTTTCGGGCGCCAGGCAGATACACCCAGGACAGGGCCCAATCTATCGCTGGGCACCACTAACTCACAAAAACACACTATACGGGGCAATTTGTAGAATTCAATTGACCTTGATCCATGTTTTTGAACTGTGGGAGGAGAACCCGGAGAAAACCCACGCGGACACGGGGAGAACATGGAAACTCTACCCAGATTGGGATTCGAACCAGAATCCCTAGCACTGAGAGGAAAACGTGCTAATCTGCCGTGTCGCCCCAAATGCTGGTGTACAGTTGTGCAAAATTAGCATTATTTGCTATACATGCTATACAAGAGGTAGTAAGTTGTAGGTTTTAAGTTGTTTAAAGTGCGGAGTGTCTACTGTGGTTGCTGAGTGCTACACCTATGGGGAAAAAGCTTTTAGCATGTCTGGTTGTGCTATTGTCTACAGCTGTGTTTTACAGTCACGTGTGTTCCTCATTTTCCATTTAACCCTGCCTCTCCTTCATGTTGGTGTTTAAGCATCAAACTAATAAAACATTATCTGTGCATGTGTATTTTTTGCACACACCTGTCATGGCATCAACCTAGAAGGCTAAGGAGAAAAGACTACGGATTTTCTTAATCACATTGGTTTTGAAACTCTAGGGTACTGTTAAAAACACATAAAAATAAAGTACTAAAGTTCTACAAGTAGTGATAATAAAAGCATAAATAATAACTTTTTTTCTTAAATACTTTAACTGTGACCATTGGTCATTTTTGGCCCCTCTTTAAATATTCCACACAGTGGGTAAGGGCAAAATAAACACAGATTTTGTACATTCAATTTGATAAAAATTTTTGCATTATTAGTAAATATCTGAAATGCTATTTTATAGCCATTTTTGACATACAAAGTTTTTTCTCTTAAAAACATTTGATTGTCTTTCTTATGTTGAAGAAAAACTATGACAGCCTGACCTGTTATATATTCATATAATCCTTTTAACCACCTGTAAAAAAACTATATTCTCTGCCCTGCACTGGCTGTCTTGTGTGTTTTCTCCATCGAAAGACCAGGCAGTCAGATAAATGCCATTAACCTCTTAATGGGAGTTTCACACCTATATATAAACAAATATAAACTGTACTACACTAGGTTTACCAACAGAGTAATCCTGCCACAGAGTAGCACTTAAAAATTAAAAATGTTGTCTTGCCTCTATTAAATACATACAGCATTAACGGTCTTGCTCAAGGACCCACATTGGTAACTTCATTGGACCTGGGATTTGAACACACAATCTTCAGACTGATAGCCCAACATCCTAACCACTGAGCAACCATGTCCAATTATTACATTATTGTCAAGATTACTGACAATAATGTACACCTCTGCCCGCTTCATATTCATATTAATGCATGATATAAAATGACACCACTTTTCTGTGATCTATTCACAATAATGCATGTCTTCTGGTGCCTTATTGCTTATTGCACACTGGGTCTTTTTTTGTTTTGTTTAACTAGTATTTTGAAATTGTTTTTAATTGACAGGCTAAAATGATTTGTCTTCTGAATATAAATCTGTGTTTACTACTGCTTTAATTTTTCTTACCATATCCCACAGGGCAAGCTGTCTTTCACTCATGCGACTAAAACCAGTTGTAAGGATTTTGCCATCAGTTAGAAAGACAGCCCTCATTGGCCTTGCTCCCTCATGGACCTTCTCCCGCACCTGAAAAATCAGGTTTAAGCAGACACACTTCAGCTAACATTCATTAAAATAACACATGTTAAACATAAGCAGATGAGTTTTTATAATAACATGATTTTGGGGAAACCTTGTCATTGAGCATTTTGAATATATTGGATTTACCCATTATATATAGGTTACAAGAAATTCAACATTCATTTTGTGCTCAATGGAGACAAGGCAGACCTTAAGGACCAGTCCACGTCGAGGATCAATGACACGCAGAGCTTTATCTTTGCAGGTAGTACAGATCACACTGCCCTCCCTGTTCCAGTTCACACTGTAGATCATGTCTGGATGCTCCTCACTCAACTGGTACACCAGCTCTCCCGTGCCAACGTCCCAAACACAGATTACATTATCACAACCTGAAAAAGGACACAAATCAAAAAGTCTAAAAATACAAAAAGAAACTAGCTGCTAGTCAGATTATGTGCAGCAACTAAACTTCAACCATGGCAGTACACATTTACATTTTCGACATTTGCATGCTAATGCAAATTGAGGACAACAGTGGCATCAGTCCTTTGGAAATCTTGTTTTTCTTGTTTCTATAGCATTGCACTGTGTGCCAAAGTCAATAACACTGAAGTATATTAAGCTAATTATTAAAACGAGAGGTTATATAATTGTATATAATACAGCAGAACTTAAACTTGTAAGATGAATTATTGTGGGGAAAAGTAAAAGAGTTTTATACACAGTGTGAAATACAGCCCACTACTATTACTAATTGGACTTCCAAATGCCTAGAATTTCAAGAAGCGATTGCGATTCTATTGATTTTTGTAATCAATAGAAAGACAGTCAGTTAGTGTGGGGAAAAGACATTATTTTTAGAACAGGGATTTATTAAGTTAAAAAAAATCATGTCTTAATGGTTGGAATCCACCAATTCACAGTCAGACCTATACTTTTTCAGGAGTAGCTGGGCAACAAAGATCACACCCAGAGCAAGGCATGTAACAGTTTGTGAAGTCACCAAAGAACACAGGGTAACTTCATTGCAAGTACTTTTCTACATTTAACATAATGCTTATTTCTACTAGCTCACTACCAGACAACACTTAACAACAACAATGTGCATGACAAGGTTGCAAGGAGAAACCCATTGTTATATATATGGGCCTATTCCTGGGTGTCGATGACAATAAATTTATCATCATTTAGCATAAAATTGACTTAATTGGTGAAGTGAAAACTTTAAAACAAAATTGTTTCTTTGTTTATGCCATGATACACAAAGTTCTGACTTTATTGGTCCTTGTTTTTAAATAAAATAAGTACGTCAGCACACATGATTGTTATCTTATTGATTAAAAAAAAACACTTGATCCTAATTTCCAATTTATTTTCTAAAATGTATTTTTTAGAAAATTCCAATACATTTACAAACTTCTAAGCACCACTACAGAAATACTAGGCAAAGAAATATAACAATTATCAATATCTTATTTGTGCGTGGAAAGCAACTTCACAATTTATGTGCACACCCTGTTAACTCCATCGTTATACAAATTATACATCGTTATTCTGTCACACAGAATAATTACCAGCAGTTAGCAAAATGTTGAATGCAGTTGGGTGCCAGGCCAGAATGCCCACTCTTTTACTATGTCCTTCTAGAGTTACTGCAGCCTCAGTCATGGACGTTAGAATTCCACCATCAGGAATTTGCCAGATCTAGCCAAAACAGCAGAAACAAACTACCCATTTGAGATTTTCTAACAGTCATTCATGCAAGGAATATATATATATATATATATATATATATATATATATATATATATATATATATATATATATATATATATATATATTCTTCAACTACAATCTCATTAAGTAAATAATAGTCATACTGGGTTATTAAGTAATAAGCAGTTTTATTTGTAAATTTGTTAAATCAAGTGCAAATAATGAAAACTTCATTACTATCATCACAATTTTGTAAAAAAAACATTTTATAGATTTATAGTTTATAATTTATCTTTTTATCACTTTTATTAACAATGTCAACAGAAAGTTTAACAATAGATAATTTCGTGCCAAATCAGTGGCTATTGATAACAATAAGACCAGCCTAAATGATAAGCTCAGCTGCCTGGCCGCTCAAGGAGGATGAGTCCCCCACTGAGTCTTGGTCCTCCCAAGGTTTCTTCCTTGAATAACAACATAAAAGGTAGTTTTTTCTTGCCACTGTCGCTTCGGCTTGCTCTTTGGGGGTTTAAAGGCTTTTCATTCTGTAAAGCTGCTTTGTGACAATGTACTGTTGTAAAAAGCGCTATATAAATAAATAACTTGAACTTAAAAGCGCTGTCAACCAGAAAATGTAATTTTACTGTCATAATACTATTGATCCCTATGAACACCAAGCTCCAACACAGCAGCTATTTTACCTTTACTGTACAATCCTCTGATGCACTGGCAATGATGTTGTCATCATGTGGGCACCACTGAACCTCCAACACAGGAGCAGCATGCCCACACACAGTAGGAGTATTCTGGTCAACTCTACCACTCTACAAGAAAATGATAAATTAGGTTAAGATCAGTTAGTTATGTAATTAAATTCAAAACTTAATGAAGACCTTCAATCAATACATGAAACTGACACCCAAACTGCATTTTACATCAAACTTTGTATGATGCAGCAAGTACATGACTGGCTACTTTACACACACATATATTTAGTCTGACTAATCTCCATTGAGTTTACGTAATTTTAAGAAGCACCTAAATTTTATCTGCCTTATGAAGTTTCTTTTGAAAGTGCTACTCATGTCATCTCAATGTTGATTTATTTTCTTATGAAATGCCATTATAAATAGAACAGAGGTTAATTCAACAAATGAATAGAAGAATCGTACTTTATCCCATACCATTAAATTAGATAATACACATTAAATGTTTTTTGTTACAGAACTATCAATAGTTATAACTAACCTTGGCAAGTGGTAAGACAAGAAAGGCTCCACCTCCTCCAGCTTCAGTAATAACAGCGATGAATTTGGGATTGGCTGCACAAAGTGCCCCATCCCATGTTACACGAGTAATCCTGACATCATCCAGACATTGCTCTGCCTTCCATGCCTGGGCAAAAACGTGTCGAAATTTACTTTGCCTAACAACCCTTCGGAAAGACATGGCTGTAAAAAACAAAAGAGAAGACCTATTTGATGCACTTAGAATTACACAACAAAAATATTGCTAAAATCACTGGTGGACATAAATCTAAATTAAGTGGCATTAATTAAAATGTTTATGCAAGTAGGCTGTAGCAATATATGACTTTTATTGCTTAGTAAATAACAGTGGCAAGATTGATGAAAGAGATGACAAATGAATCGTGTAACGGCCTTTTAAAATGTTCAAAGTACAAAAGAAATACTAAATTATGTAATAGAAAAAAATAATATAAACTTAAATATAAAATAAATATAATAAGATACTATGCTTTGAGGTTTAAAGAAGCAAAGGGATACACGAAATAAAAGTGAAACGACTAATTTCTCTTGTAAAATTGTAACTCTAGACACCATGGTTTAACCCAGAAACAGGTTTGCTCATGAGCCCAATAAACAAAATTTGTCTGACTTATGTCTAATACATCATAGCACGTATAGTTAAAAGTGTACACTACTCTTTCTTTCAAAATTGAAAACGACGCCAAAAAATCTATCTTGGTTGGCATCACCCAGTGGGAATTTTTCACTGTGTTACATTTTATTCTCATGCACCCACACTGGATAACGTAGCATTAAAACGGTTTGCAGTAATGAAATAATTAATGTGATGAAGTATTTCTGTAATATATTAACGAATTGATACGGCAGATATTATCCACTGCAGACACAGGCCATGAGAAAAAGCGGCTCAACAGACTCAGGTACAGTTCAGAAAAATGGAGGTTGTAATGTGCGTTTTAACCTCGATGGTTAACACAAAGAAGAATATAGATTATTACTAAGATATTAGTGAAAATGTTACTCGGATTCGCGTTTACATTAAATAAAGCGGCAACTGTGTAAAAAAAAAAAAACTGCAATATTCTACATTAACGGCTTTAGTCAGTCATTGTATTTTTTAGAATAATTTAGCTCCCACATCTGAATCTTATTTTAGGTTGTCCATCTAAAACGCACATTTCACGTTTTCTTAAAATGTATTCTTTAAAAAAAACATCAGAGTTGGTGAAATGTGAAATTTGTCGCGGTGAATGATACAAGTAATCAAGTATATTCTGCGTACGATCGTCCATAGTAAATTTCTAGAATTAAGCGTCCCGGAATGAAGCGTCAAAGATAAAGCGGCAACCTGAAAGCCGATTGTTTACGCACTAAAAGTCCCCCAGTATATCTTACAGTATATCTATACACAAACAAACAAATTTAATTTAATACAAATTCATTAACAAATTTATTTATGAAATAACAACCGTCAATTTCTTAATTTTATTGAGCTACTCACCTTCACCAAACTAATCGCTGTCGTACGAGTAGAGAATTGGCCGTTTCCCAGAATGCATACTACTGTCCTAAGAAGTATAGTATACTACCTTGTTCGCTGGCTAACAGTGACAACTACGTAGTGCTCTAGCGTGTGCTGTGCGTAGTAATAATTATGCCATAATATTCAGTTTTTTTTAAACAGTGCTTGTTTTCTGCCTCATGGTTCGCGTTATTATTTGACTTAAAAACGAAGTATACAAACTGTACTATTAAAAATATATATTGACTAAAATGCACCAGACCTAGGCACCTGTTGTATTCCATATTTCATAATAAGAGTCATGCATCGCCTTAATCGTCGAACCTCTAAAAAACGAGGTGCAGGATAACTAATTATCAAAATTAAATTGCTGCACTGCATCATTCAGATACATCAAAATGTATCATTTTATTACAAACCAATAAATAATACCTACATTTCTTACGAATATTGTATAGTGCTGGCTTTGTTGGGATGAACTATATCTTAATATTAATCATGGATATATAGAAACAAGAATTAACGAAAACAAACAAAACTGCAAAGATTTAGCTTAAGATATTTCTTACATAATATTGAGTTTTCGATTTCGATTCCACAGCAGTACAGCAGCAAAAACAAAGTAGATGTAAGTATACATGCACTGACATACAGTATTGACAAAACTGTATCTAATACAGATTGATATTACACACACTGTGTAAAACGAGAGAACACTCTATTCACATATTAAGATGATTCTGTTCACACGTCCTAAAATAATTAATTAAACACATGCAGTATGTAGGGTTTTAGCAATGTTTTAAAAATATTAGTAATATACAAAATGACCGTATTAAAAAGAAAGGCTTTTAATGCCCTTTGCTTAACACACACGCATTCTTTAGACAGAATTTGTAAACAAATATTATGCTGCTTGTCTGTATGCATATGTGCAAAACTTAACACAACATTTACAAAATGCATTGTTTTAATACAGTTAATACTTCATGTCAGTCTGTTTTTATCTGCAGTATTAAGAAAACAAAGCCCATTGATAGTTTACAATACATTAATGTACATTATTGGATTGATTTTTAATACATACAATGTTTTTCCCATTCACTTTCTGTACCAAGACAGGGAAAGGCATAATTTGCATAATATAAACCGTTTTCTTCTCAGCTTTGTTCTTCACAGTTACATCCGCTGTAGGAAGAACCAAAAGGACAGATCTTAACATGAATTTAATATAATTTTATGGCCACATATTTCTTGTCTCACTGTGAAAAGTTTTTTTAGGCACCATAATACTCATTCACAAAATGAGTGCAGCTAAAAATCCATTTGCAAACTTAATTCTTGTGCTTAATAATGTTAAATCTAGAGTTTTTGTATTTTTACAGCAAATTGAGACGTTTACATGTAATTTAAGAACACTGTCAGCAGAACTTTATTCCAATAGCTTCCAATAGCTACATACACAACTTTATAGCCACATTGCTATTGATGTGTAGAGATCTGCTACACAATCTGAGGATGATGGATGGTGCTTGTGTGGACAGGTAGGAACCGGTTATCAGCTGGTAGAATAATGTTGTTTGGTTTTGATTTAGGCCAGAGTGTACCATTAGTATGCTCAAAGTGATTCGACATTGCTTCAGATATCTGAGAACTTGCTGTCTCACTGCCTCCATTTTCCAGGCCATCAGTTTCTGTGGGAAGCTCTGAATCTTCATCAGCCAGCTCCAAGTTACCCTCTTCCTCATCTGTCAGCACAGGATAAGTAGAATTTAAGGGTGTTTGAAGCCCTCTGCTGCCCGCTCTGCTACCACCTCTGCTGCCTGCTTGACTGCTTGATCCAGATGGTAATCTGCAATCTGCTGGTAGAATAGCGCTTCCATTCCGAGATCTTATAATTTCAGCCGTGTGTTCAAGTGAGAAATTGGCTGGATATAAAGGAGGATGAAAGTGGCTTTCCTAAAAACAAAAGAATAGAAAAATATGCACAATGATTTAATGCTCACTCAGACAAGTTGCACAAGTTTTTATAGCCAGAAATGTCAATGAATGATCTCATTACCATTACCCTTCACAGAAAAAAATGTAAAAAAAAAAAATTTAAAGAAAGGAAAATTTGGAAAGTATATTAACATAGTTAGGGCTATACATAATATGTGCTTGAAAAAGAAGTATTGGTCATTGTGGTATTTCATAGACAACAATATCAACAAGATTCTTTGTATGTTGAAAAGAGCTGTTAGTCTGTTAATTTGGCAAACAAAGTTATGCCTCATGTCAATGACACTTGTTTACTAACAATGCAAGTACTACTCTAAAAATGGATTTATAAGTAACTAAGGCATTAAAGAAAATAAACAATAATTAAACAATATTTGTGTATTCCTTGCTGTCAATTACTTTCATTTGAATGCACCTTTTTTTTTTGTAAACTGACAAAATGTTAAAGTTTAATTTGCAACTTTGTGACTTTTTGTCTTTCTGATTTTAATTGAATGGTTTTTATCCTGTTGAAAAGCCTCTGTTTTAGCTTCTTATGTCTCTTTGAAATAATGGCATACACTTCAACCCATTGTAATTTTAAGGTTGTTGGCATCAATGATTGTTTTCTTTGTTTTTTTTTTCATATTTTATGTCATTATTGTTGTTTTCCTTAGCTTTCTTTGGCTGGTCTGGTGCTTATCAGTGGTTACTTTCTTTTTTTAGGACATTACAAATGTTTAGAATCTCAAAACTAAAATCAAGCAATTTTAATTTAATGTCTGATATATTTTTGAAATTAAAACACTCATGTTACATTTGATTAAAAAAAGATAGATCTGGAAATCATATGTTCTAATAGTTTTGATCGCCTACAAGTTGCCATGTTCCTCACTTATCACATCTGAATATAAATAAAAACTATTTCAAAATTGTAAATTCTCATATTATATTCATCATTTCAAATACAATTGTATTTTCAAAATGACCAATTATTATATTTTTTTTTTAGTTTAAAAAAACTAAATTTGCCTTACAGGTGGCTTAGTGGTTAGCACGTTCACCTCTCAGCACAAGGAATTGCCGGTTCGAATCCCAATATGGGTGGAATTTCCATTTTCTTTCCGTGTGGGTTTTTTCTCCGGTTTCCTCCCACAGTCCAAAAACATGGATCAAGGTCAATTGAATTCTCCAAATTACCCCATATAGAGTGTGTCTGTAAGCGTGTCTGTGTGAGTAAGTGTGTGCCCAGCGATAGATTGGCCCTCCATCTGTGTCCAGCGCCCAAAACTTTCTCCCATGGATGGGCATGGGGAACCCCCCCCCCCTAGTATAGGATAAATCGGAAGATAATGGATGGATAAATATGCCTCACTGTTCTATACTTTAGTAGGGGACAGTAAGTGAATTATAAAGCCATAAACAAAGAAAACGACAGTAAAATTGTGCCCAACATACCGAAGGCACCAGTGACATGTTGCTATTCTTGGCATTATTACTCTCCACTTTCAGTTGACTGGGAATTCTGTCTCTCTCTCTGTCCATCATTCGCTCGCGGCCTCTCCTAGATGTGTTGTAAATCGAAGGTCGGCCTAGTGAGTCACGTCCTCCTAAAGTGGAATGACTCTCTCTAGAGCGTGGGCGGTCCTGTTGGTGTGAATAGTTGTGTTAATTAACACATTGAAATTGTAATTGCAAATTAAATAAAAATCATGACTAATTTATAAATATATATTAAAAAAATTAAATAAAATAAACTGTAACATTTAATCACAAAAATAAAGTGAAAGCCTACCAATGAACTAAAACTGTTCTGTGTTGCCTCATCATCTCTTAGTGGTACATTTTCATCAATCTGTTTAAGAAAACAAGTAAAAGAGAAAATATTGAATATACTTATAATGCACAACTGATAATGTTCAGAACTGTCACATGGTTATTTATAACTGTTGTGTATCTATGTACCTGGTACTTATCTATACTTTTTGACCCATAAATTCTTATTGATGCTTGTCTGGAGAGTGTATTGATTTCTTCCCTAAGACAGAAAAAAATTCACAAAAAAAAAAAAAAAAAAAATAGAGAGATATAGCGAAAGAGAGAGAGAGAAGGCGAGATTACATATTATATTTATTAAAACATTTAAATATTGGGGAATTTTGCTTCCAAGAGGTTGGTATTTATTTACTATTCTTACTTTTTCTCATGTAGCTCTATGGCAAGTTGTTTGGTCTTTCGCTTGTGATGCTGGTTTACTGTTATGACTACAATCACTAGAGTTAAAACCATCCCAACAGCAAGTGCTCCAATAATGATCAACAGAAGTTTGTCAAATGGTGTTGGATTTGTTGCTATTACAGTACAATTCACAACACATACAAACACAAACAAAAACATACCAGTTAATAAATACAATTACTACAACCCAAGAATCACTAATCATTGACTATTTATCCACCTTATTCACATTAACAAGCATATACTGCATATACTGAACATATACTGAAAGAAATTTGTCACAAAATGGAAATTTATTTATAATTTCAATAAAATCAAAGGTGTCAATGATCTTAGTAAAGTCCCTAAATAATTCAGTTCATCGCTTGAGACAGTGGATAAATCATGTTTCATTGTCAAGTACTGGTGAAGTGCTTACCTCACCTGACAGTAAATATAACAAATATAAATATATAATTACTTTGGGAAAAAAAGGCTTTACTCTACATTTGATTACTGTATTATCAGTAATTAATGGCACTGTATAATGCCAAAATTAAGTTTAAATTGTGATGCATATAAAATAAAAACTGATAGAAAAATATTGAAGGGCAGCATGGTCAGCCTCTCAGCGCTGGGGATTCCTGGTTTAAATCCCAATCTGGGTGGATTTTTCATGCTCTCCCCGTGTTGGCGTGGGTTTTCTCTGGGTTCTCCGTTTTCCTCCCACAGTCCAAAAACATGGATCAATGTAAATTGAAAGCTCCAAATTGCCCAAATTGCAATCATAAAACAACAACAACAAAAAAGAATAAACAAATGTTAAAACAAATGATCTGCTGATAATCTCTGTGATTAGAAATTTACATTATTTTATAACACAATAACACAATCTTACACTTTACAATAAAATCAAAACAACCTACTTATTTTTACAGTTACCAATATATATATATATATATATATATATATATATATATATATATATATATATATATATATATAGAAAAATACATATAATAAAATGTAATAAGAATCTATATATAAGAATATTATCTATAGTTTATTTTCTATCATCAACTATTTAACAGACACAAGTACAAAGAAAATAAATGTTTTTTATAGGACAATCTTGAATGTATTCTGTAAATGTAAACAAACAACAAAACTGCAAAAACTAATATGAAAAAAGAAAGCATAATTTCTCTACTAAAACACTGAAAAGCTCTCTGGACACAGGCTAATTAAAATGTTCCAAAAGCCAATAGAAACGTGTGTTGTACTCAGACAAGAATCTTTGTTTTAAATTATTTGATATAATAAACATGACAAACGTCAGTAAATAGCTGGGCAAGAATTTGAAGTCAAGCATTTCATGAATAGATTTTTTAAAGATTTCAGAGTGACGGCTGAATCCCACCCACCCCTTTTTTCTTTTTTTAGATTTCCGAGGGTGCGCCTCCTCTAGCCTGATTTTGGTTGATTATAAGACTGCTGAAATCCTATATTCCGCTGAACATGCGCCGCATGTGCCGTCACTGCCCTCTGGCGGCCCACGCAGTGTGTACTCAGAATAATATACAGTGGGTTGCAAAAGTATTCATACCCCTTGAACTTTTCCATATTTTGTCACATTACAACCACAAACATAAATATATTTCACTGGAATTTAATGTGAAAGACCAACACAAAGTGGTATACAATTGTGAAGTGGAATGAAAGTTATACATGAATCAACAATTTTTTTACAAATAAAAAACTGAAAAGTGCGATGTGCAAAATTATTCAGCCCCCTTTTCCCTGAGTGCAACC
>JAFMOD010000446.1:631338-669153 GCA_019802435.1 Corydoras maculifer
TGCAGCAAAAGGTGGTTCCACAAAGTATTGACTCAGGGGGGCTGAATAATTTTGCACATCGCACTTTTCAGTTTTTTATTTGTAAAAAAATTGTTGATTCATGTATAACTTTCATTCCACTTCACAATTGTATACCACTTTGTGTTGGTCTTTCACATTAAATTCCAGTGAAATATATTTATGTTTGTGGTTGTAATGTGACAAAATATGGAAAAGTTAAGGGGTATGAATACTTTTGCAACCCACTGTATATATAAAGTTTTGCAAGTTTAAATATAAATATAATATAAAATGTTCTATTCGTGGCCTTTCTATTCTTTGAGTGTAGTAGCAGAAAACATCACGATTCATTATTTCTTAATAAAGCACTTTATTTGTTGCATTGATTTCATGTTTCATAGTCCAAAAACATGGATCAAGGTCAATTGAATTTTTCAAAAATTGCCCCATATAGAGTGTGTTTGTGTGTGTGTGTGTGTGTGTGTGTGTGTGTGTGTGTGTGTGTGTGTTAATGAGTGTGTGCCCAGTGATAGATTGGTGCTCCGTCCTGGGTGTATCTGCCCAGCCCCCGAAACGACCCTAGCAGAGGATACAGCGGAAGATAATGGATGGATGTTTACTGGTCTTCTGGTATCCAGTCTGCTTTTTAAAGCGGACTTCTCAAACAATCAAAAAATCTAGTGGCCATATTACAGAACACAATCAGGAATCGGATTGCTGTTTATATTAATCTGTATTCCCATGTATGGTACAAGATTTAAGATAATGAATCCTATATCACGCATTGCTACTAATGTGAAGCGGTCAGAGGTGTGCATTATTGTCGATAATGTTACCTTATATTTAAGAACAGATATTTCTATAACAAAAAGTAGGCAACAAGAGATAATTCAAATGTATCTGCATGCAAAATGACACAACAGGCCTAGAATAGATATTGCGTTTAAACTAGAGACGCACAGAATATTCAGGAACAGAAATCATTAGGCAAAAACCATCAGTTTTGGCGTTCGGGCAAATTAAAAAAAATTATATCCATTTAATGATGTTGCTCATTTTTATTTAACTTATTATATTTTCAAAGTGGGTAAAAACCTTGAAGGAGTTTATCAGCTTTTATTCTGTTTTAGGCATTTAATCTAATTAAATAACTACTACTATTACTACTACTGTATTTCTATTACTTCAGAAAAAGTAAAGCTATGAAAAGCTGTTTAAACACAGACACTGCACTTTCAGCACAATTGCATATTTTTGCTCGTGCGCATACATGGAAAGCCATTTGGGTCACATTTCAAAATTTGAGGTATAATCATAAAAATCTGTAAATAAGAAGTACAGAGTAAAGCAATTGAAAACAGATCTCCTGTGCCACAAAGTGTCAAATTCCACAGCAAATTATTTGTGAGATGAATAATTTTTTTTAAACTCCCTAAACTCATATTTTAGTATTACATACTTTTTTTACATTTACATTTAGTCATTTAGCAGACATGTTTATCCAAAGCAACTTACAAATGAGAGAACACTTGTAAATGAACTGGTTTAGATCATGTTTACACCAGTGTGGCTAATGTCTACAGAGCCTCACCCTCTTCCCCATTGGCCCAGTCAAACGTAATTGTTCCTTTTATTGTTCCTGCTAACCAAGTACACCCAGGTTATCAGACATATGCAAAGTAAACTAAACAGATAAAGAACTGGATGAAAGGGGCTAACACCACTCTTCAGCACCAGTTCCAGCTCACAGATTGGCATGTGTTCGCAGCTCAGGTCACAAATGACTCCGTCACCTACATTGGCATTTACACCAATTCTGTCCTATCACACATCAACAGTAGCGTAGATGGAATAAAGACTCTCAAAAACATAAAAATGTTCCCAACCAAAAGCCCTATGTAAACAAAGAGATTTGAGTAATGCTCAAAATGAATTTCAATGTAAATTCAAATTAAATAAATCAAAAAAATAAATGCTGCCTTTAAATGTAGGGACCAGGAAGCTTACTGCTCTACTAGAACCAACTTTAGAAATGGCATTTAAAATGCTAAATCCTGCTTCAAACAACAAATTTAACCTATAACGCCCAGGTATGTGGCAAGGCATATAGTCACTCACTGACTTCAAACCACCCAACACTGCACCTCTTTTTGCCAGAAACACTCAAACTTTCCTGTACAAGAAACACGCCTTTACAAAAAAAAAAAAAAAAAACACCACCTGAAGCATGGTGCAACTACAACAACCTGACACTTAATATCCAGAAATCCAGGGAGATCGTAGTAGTCTTCAGTACGACCAGGAGCCTAGCACACTCCCCAATACACATTAACAAATTAGAGGTGGAGTGTGTTTATGACTTCAAGTTCCTGGATATTTATATCTCTGATGTTTAACCTGGTCTTTGAACGTCTCCACCATGGTCAAAAAGGTGCAACAGCATCTTTACTTCTTAAAAAAAGAATTTAAAAAAAAGTCCACCTGTATACTGGAATATTTGTGGACTTTTATGGCTGTATCATTGAGGGAATACTCACATGCACCCAGTGCATATAGCACCCACTATAGAGACCGTTTATTACAAGCACACTCTGGGTAGGGCAACACACACATTATAGAAGACATTTTTTATTTCAGTCATAGAGTTTTTAGTCACCTTCTATCTGGCGGGCAATACAGGTGCCTCTGCTCATGCATCAGCAGACTCAGAGCTTCTTTTCTGAGGCTGTGACCCTGCTAAACTCCACTTTAATCCCACAGACGCTCTAAATCCCCATTGTCACTTTAGTGCATTTCGCACTTATGTACTGCAACTGTATTATGCTTTACTAATTGTACTATTTATGTCTGCAGAGTCAGTCTTTAGTCCATTTTTACATCTTAATTCTTAGTTGTTAGCAATTTTACATCTTAGTTCTGGGAACCCAGGTTCAAGTCCCAATATGGATAGACTGGTTTCCTCCCATAATCCAAAAAACATGGATTAAACGTAAAGTGAATGGTTTAAATTGCTCAGTGTTTGTGTGAGTGTATCCAGCGATAGATTGGTGCCTTGTCCTGAGTGTATCTGCCCAGCATATAAATGTATGAAAGGGCATGGGGGAATCTGTCTGTGTCTGCATCTGTTTTGCTGCACACTAAAGTAATTTAGGTTTGTGATATATAATATTTTAATATTTATTAATTTTCTTTTTGGTATTTAATGCCTTCTTACCTTTACCACAAATTTGGTAGTAAATAAGGTGCAGTCTAATAACAAATATTAAAAATTAATTTACTGTAGATGTAAAGATCAGAATAGGGCAAGAATATGTTTTATAACGGTAAGCTGGGCACTTACCTACAGTTACCTCCAAATTAGCATTACCAGAACCCACAGGATTAGTAGCTAAACACTCATAGACTCCATTGTCAGTTGAGCTAAGAGGCCTTTCAAATCGCAGAATCTCCTTTTCCACAATCACACCATCTGGTAAACCTTTATCTTTTCTGTGTAATAAATATTACAAATATTAAATATTACAATATTACAGCAGTAGCATAATAAAAAAACATGGATACAATCACAAACAATTTAATTATAGCAGTTTTAGAATTTATAAGAGAATAGAATACCAATTCAGTGTTTATTAGTTCTATCTGCATTCATTAGTCCAAATAAATATAAATCATTATAAAGTTAAGTCTGTGTACACTGTTTTACAGGAAAGACCTACATTTGCATAATGACAGCAGAACATTTGCTCCCCATCATGTTAATCCAAAACCTATTGTTGGTCTATCTGAGAGTTGCTAAACACATTTTTAAAACAGTTTATGATGTTCATATTACTATTAACCAGCATTTATAAATATTTTACCAGTTATCAGTCTTTCACTGTTCTTTTCCTACTTTGTGTGAAAATATCTTTAAAGACGGTTTTGTACAAGCTAGGACATGACACTGAGGAACACTTGCTTTGCATGTGCACCAAGCTGACACAGAACAGGTTTTCCCACTCACCTGCCACAATATTTAATAAGTGTATGCGTGAGTGTTAACCACACCACAAAGTGACTAAGTGCATAAAGGTACGTAAAGGTAGGTAAAGGTTTTTAGATTTAATTTACTCATATAGGTAAGGGCAAAACCACAGATCTATCCCTGTCTAATAAAATGACATCAGTTCACATCAAATGTATAATAAAATTAATCAAAACAAATGCTGTCCAAATAAAAAATTCAAACCAGAAAATTAATCAGGGTGTGTTTAATGAATTACACAGATTGAATCACTGGCATACCACACCTTAAGACAGGATTACTTTGGCATGCAAGACAAGGGGAACAACAAAAACAGAAAAATAGCCTTGGTAAGACTGAGGCCAAAGCAGGAATAAGGCAGTGGAACAGGCAATACACTCATTTAGACAATATACTAGATTATATTATGCAGGGGTCAAATAAAGTCTAGAATTACAAAAAGTAATTTAATTCATTCATTCATTCATTATCTTCCGTTTTATGATCTATTAGGGTCGCGGTGGGGTTCCCCATGCCCATCCAGGGGAGAACGTCTTTGGCGCTGGGCAGATACACCCAGGACAGGGCGCCAATCTATCGCTGGGCACACACTCACTCACACAGACACACACTATAGGGGGCAATTTGGAGAACTCAATTGACTTGTTCCATGTTTTTGCACTGTGGGAGGAAACCGGAGAACCCAAAGGAAACCCACGCAGACACGGGGAGAACATGGAAACTCCACCCAGATGGGGATTCCAAACGGGAATCCCTAGTGCTGAGAGGCGAACATGCTAACCACTAAGCCACCATGCCGCCCTACAAAAAGTAATTTATTAATGAAATTGATAAAGTCATTAATGAAAACTATGAAACGTAATATGTTTGAATTATAATTATGAAACAATATATTAGGTACTATTATACTTAAAAGGTGAAAGTAAACAAACAGCTTTATATGTTTACTTTTTGCAGTATGGCAAATATCTTTTCTTAGTTTGTGGGACTTTAAACCAGTGGATTTTAATCATAAACCAAATAAAATATTTGTTTCATTGATTTTTTTACTATTAGTCAACTTCAAGTTGTAAAATTTTTATTGGCAAACTAGGATTATTATATAATTATGTAATTTTCGTGTAAATTTCCTGAAATGTCTATATTGGTTACAAGCTTTAAACAACAGCTTACACTACCTCTAAAAACAGGTTAATATGACTAAGAATAGATCCTTAAAATGGTTGTGTGATTATTTACCTGGACCATGTATAGTTGTGTGGTTTTGGATTCCCTGCTACATCACATTTTAGACTGGCTCCCTCTAATCCCACATGCCAGTTCTCGTCATAACCTGAGATTGCTGCATCTGGTGGGTCTGAAACATATGCCAGAAAGTAAAAAACTTTTAACAAACCTTTGTACTACTCATAACACAACTATGGATACTAGCAGCAAAATTACATTTAAGGATCATGGAAAGTAGTATAAAACATGTCATTCAGTCACACCCAAAATGTAGTTGGCTAATTTCTTGTTGCTTAAAATGCTAAGACAATGAATCAGAGAAAATGTTAATAGTTATGTTGCAGACAGGCCATAGGTGCTTCATCAGCCATTACATGCTAAAACAGAGGTTACAGGTAGGTTATGTACATAACTGAATAAGTGGATTACAACTTGCCATAACATTAAATTAAATTTATATACATATTCCAGATAATCAATTCCCTTGTTTTAGAAGGTTGAAAAGGGCATTTGTTTTTAATTTAACCCCCCCCCCCAAATTTTTTTTTTTTAATTAAATAAAAATTAAATATCCAACCAATAATCTTACTTCTTTTTGTATGTTACCTTTATGACAAAATATGTTTTTTCTAAACTTACAGTGCACTACAAGTTGATTGCTGAGCCTTCGTGGGCTTTTTAAAGATGGATGCCAGACCAGGCAGTCTAACTTGCGGCCATTCATATTTCGCAGTGGGTGAAGAGCGTACTGGATGGAAGCAACACCACTCTCCAAACTCCGATTCTGGCTCTGGCCTGGCAAATCTGTGTCCCAAGAAAGACCTGCTGGGGGTGTAGCCACGGCACGACATGTGGCAGCTAGTCGGAAAGACTGACCCTCCACCAGTGTAACAGGATCCAGAGTGGAGATAGGTGTAGCTAAAAAAAAGTTTAAAATAGCATTAGCATATAGTTTTTGCTAATCCATGCTCAACTATATATTAAGTGGGATTTAAGAATATTCCCCCCAAAGGCCAATATGTACACGGTTTTTTTTAGAAGTTACTCTCAGAACAAATCTATTGTAAATGCATATAAATACCTGAGTCTATTTTTATTACTATTATTTATGTTAGTAACTCAAAATCATGACCATGTATTATTAAAATTACTCCCAAAATACAGTTAATGTCAGTATGATATGCTGGAATGCAGGTCTAAATTAAAGAAAAATAAAAATTGTTTAATTACAATACTCATTCATTCATTCATTATCTTCCGCTTATCCTCTATTAGGGTCGCGGTGGGGTTCCCCATGCCCATCCAGGGGAGAACATCTCGGGCGCTGGGCAGATAGACCCAGGACAGGGCGCCAATCCATCGCTGGGCACACACCCACTCACACAGACACACTCTAAACGGGGCAATTTGGAGAATTCAATTAACTTGATCCATGTTTTTGGACTGTGGGAGGAAACCGGAGAACCCGGAGGAAACCCACGCAGACACGGGGAGAACATGGAAACTCCACCCAGATGGGGATTCGAACCGGGAATCCCTAGCGCTGAGAGGCGAATGTGCTAACCACTAAGCCACCGTGCCGCCTTAATTACAATACTAATTAATAAAATCTAAAACTGCTGACATGTGCATAGGGATCATTCCACAATTCCACAAATAAAAGAGTTTATATGATAACAGAAAAATTGCTATTTGTATGATGTATTATTCATGTACATTAAAATGCACTTTATTTTTACTAGTTGTCACCAAATTTTAAGAAACCATAAAATACCTCAAAGCATATGCACATTTTGCATACCACAAATAGCAAAACCTTAAATGGCACATGACCTCTACAATTAAAACCATATCTCAGGTGGCACGTCATTCCTACAACAGTGCCTCCAGAACAATTTATACCTTAGAGAGCATGTGCACCCTACATAAAAATAAATAAAAGGAAAGATAAACAAATGACGGGGGGCATCTACCCATCCAGAACATCTGCAGTGACCGTGCTGAGATGCTGGGAAGAGTCTCTGTCCTCCCCAGCACCAAAGCTTATTAACTACAGACTTGTGTTTCTTTCTCATTTGTTAGTCACTTTGTATAAAAGTGCCTGCTAAATAACTAAATGTATATGTAAAGCGAGCACCACCTAAAGGGGATGTTGCTTAGTTGCTGCAGCTAGTAAGAAATAAGTGCAGCTTACAGCACTTGCAGCCAGCAGTACAACAGCTTATGGCATACTGCCTACAGTTCAATTACAACTACATCTCATGTTGCAGCTTATAGAGTTTTGTTATTTTAAGAGATTATTATTACAGAATTTACATCGCAGTGCCTATGTTTAACATTTAACCATTATAATGATAAAAAATCTGATAAAAAATTTATTAAATAGTTATAAACTTAAAATTTATACTTAAATTGGAATTTAAGCAACATCTTGTATAAGACCAAGCAATTTATGTTAACAAATAGTGTTAATAGTCTTTCTAAATTTTCCTAAATTACAATTAATCCTTGGTTGCATATTCCTTCTTGACAACACCAAATCGCTCGTTTTCATTTTTTTTCACAGCCATATTCAGTTGTTGCTAGTTACAAAATCTAAAACTATTTTCAAAAATGTAAAGTTAATTCTTTATTAAATATGATTATTAAATATGATTGACTTGGCTTAAATTGGCAGATGGAATTTTCTCATTAATTTCTACTACTGAAATTGTCAGTCACAGTCCCAAATCATGTACAATATTTTTGCTTTGATACAATTTGAGTAGTCAAATTTAACAATAAATTGTATGAAAATATATTACTGTGTGTTAATTTATGTGGACTAAATCATCATTTACACTGATAAATTTATTGTACTATTAAAATTGTACTTACACCACACCGTAAGGGTTACATGCGTTTTAACACTTCCTGTGGGATATGTGCTAAGAGTGCAAGTGTAGCTGCCCCGATCTAAAAGTCTTATGTTCAGGATAATTAGAGCAGAGTTTTCAAGAAAATTAGTGTATTCAAACTGCACACGACCTGCATATGCACTTGATTCTGTAAAAAAATAAATAAATAAAAAATGCATCACTGACAAGAAAAACTAAATTTACAGAAATCTTAAGTCAGGCAAACATATGCATGCATTACTTCACAATGGGATATTATAATAAAATCTAGACTATAAACAGAAGAAAAATATTATATAAAAATTTTACGATTACTGTCCTCTAATTCAAAATATAACAATAAAATCGACCATGTCAAATTACACTAAAAATTAATGGGTTAATGAATAAATAGATAAAAATTGTACTTCATTAAATGAAAACTGGAAAAGTTTAAATAGAGCCACTTCATGAATGTACCTCTCTTTCCATCATCTAATGTTGCAGCTATTATTGGTTCTGTCTCTCCATCTCTTGTCCAGACGACCTGAAAAACTGTTTCACCTTCTGATGGCTGGTACTTGCAGGGCAGATATGCTTTGCCCTCTTCCACTGTAACTACAGTTGGGACTGAGGGTTTTACAAACTCTCCTCCATTTACACTGTTGACTAAAAATAACACAAATTAGAAGTGGTGTAGGGGAAAATTATTATTTACTATGTAAACTTTTTTTGACAGAAGCAAAATAGCTGGGATAAATAAAAGAAGAACAACAAACAAACAAAAAAAAAACAATTACAAGCAGTATATTTCTGAAAACAGAAAAATATATATTGATTATTAGATATGTTGTCTAACTTGTTCAACCCCTAATACAAAGTGCTAAACAGTATATGCACAGAAAATAAATAAAGTAAATAATAAAAGATTTAAAAAAAAAAAAAACTACACAGAATCGACCAGAACTTAATATTTTTTGGGGCAAAACCATCAACCTGAACGGCTTTAATTTTTGATAAATTCAGTGAGATTCGAAAACAACATACAATCCCTGGCAAAAATTATATCACCCTCACTTATAGTGTATTGCAAGAAAAAAGAAAAATATTTGTTGTTGTCAGTCACAATTAATTATCTTAGATAAAGTGAAGAAAAAATATGGAACCACTTAATTCAGAGGAAAATATTATGGAATCAATCTGTAATTTTGCAGTTCTAAAACAAATACCTGAATTAGGCTAAATCTTCATTTAGGTGCATTAGTGCTTATAACTTGATGAGATGTTGCTCCAAATGAACTGAAATTAATCATGGCTTCAACACAAGAGGTAGGTAAATCATTGAAATGCAATAGAATGTTGTTCAGCTAGTCATTACATCTTCAATAAATGCCAAGTGTGCATTCAAATTTGACACTGTTATTATTCCATCCTTTGAAATGATGTTTGGTGATTATGCATTTATTTTTTTAAGATAATAATGCATCTTGTCATAGGGTAAAGGCAAAACTTTTGTAAATACGCATAATGTCAATAGCATGGCTTGAAAATAGTCAGGATCTCAACCCAGTTCAAAATCTCTGGTAAAAATAGAAAAGAAAACAGCAACAGCAATAAGGGACAGACTGATGAATACTGTTTGCCTCAGAGATTTCGATATTTAAAAAAGCCAGAGGTAGTGCAAGTAGTAATGCTGCAGTGTTTTTAATCAAGATTCCATAACATTTCCTCATAAATTAGTAATTTTTCCTCTAGTTGATCTAAAAAAAAAAAAACAATCATAACTCATAATTACATTCCTAAATTATAATTATATTCCTTCTGTTTATTACTGTCAGAAGGTTGGAATAAAAAAAAAATGAAAATAGCATTTCAATGTGGTTAATTTTTTCTACAAATTTAAACAACTAAAACGAGTATAGTTGTGGTTTCATCATTTGTGTTGCCAAAGGTATAGGAATTGGTGCTACAATGGCGTTCAACTTCTAATGGATTTTGGGGTGTGTGGTGGCAAGCTAAAGCTAGTATTTCTGAAATGTTTCATATTTAATTTTTAAATAGGCCTGACACACAATCAGCATATTTTATTTAAATCCAAAGGTGTTTAGTAGGACTGAAGTCAGGTGACTAGAGCATGCTACTTCCTCCAAACTTAATTATCTGTGTCTGAGATAAAGGTATGCTTAAACAAGAAAGAGCCTTCTCCAAGCAGCCAATTTGCATGAACATTCTATCATTCATTCATTATCTTCAGCTTAATCCTCTACTAGGTTTGTGGGGGGGATTCCTCATGTCTATCCAGTGGAGAATGTTTCAGGCGCTGTTGCATGAACATGATTGGATTAATTGTCTTTGCAAACTTTAGCATTAATAGATATTAATTAATCTCATTAGAAAATGGGGCCTTGTCCAAAAACAAGCATGAACCAGTATCCATTCCCCAACAAATTTTATTGTTGGCAGTTCCTACAGTATTGCTAAACCTAGATTAATGTTTAAGGAAGTCAAATTGTATATGCACTTTGGATCTATTCTAGTATATTCTAGATATTTAACCAAGCAGAGTGCTGTCAATAATGTAGTGCAAAGTCACCTAAATTTCTGGTGTTAAATTTAAGATGTTGACTATGTGCCAAATCTCCCCACAACCACCACAATAAAATAAAAAAGTAAAAGTTTATATGCCTTCATATTTCAACATTTTTGAAAACCTAAAAAACATTTAGTTGTGTCTAAATGCAACCTTATATTTCATTACCATCAAATATTTTTAAATTCAATAGGTTCTTAACTGCTATAGGGAACATATTTAAATATGACTGATTTTGCACATTTTATTAACTTTTTCCATTTTTTAGGTAAACCCAATATTCATTTATTCATTCATTATCTCCCGCTTTATCCTCTAGTAGGGTCGCGGTGAGGTTCCCCATGCCCATCCAGGGAAGAACGTTTCGGGCGCTGGGCAGATAGACTCAGGACAGGGCGCCAATCCATTGCTGGGCACACACTCACACACACACTATATGGGGCAATTTTGAGAATTCAATTGACTTGATTCATGTTTTTGGACTGTGGGAGGAAACCGGAGAACCCGGAGGAAACCCAATACATGTATAGCCACCCTTCAGCTAGTGAGCAAGATTTCCTTTGGGATTACATCCTCAGCAGATGAGCCTCTAAATGGGCCATGGACATTTGGACCACACAGGGTGAGGAATTTCATTCTTTTGCCACTTTCTCTGACACCTGCAAGGCTACGTTTTGCCACCCGTTAGAAGGCCGTTCCTGTGGGGAACTGCTGGTGGAGTTGTGCTAAGGATCATGCTCTGCAGCTAATTACTCTGGAGTTCTGCATTCTGGCAGGTTGTAGTGGCCTAAAAAAGATGGCCTTGCTCTCTCATACTCCGCATCCTTATACATCTTAGCAGAATGGTCTGATGTACATACATGTTTCAAGGGAGCACCATCACTTTTCATGGGGTTTGCTTATCCCCTGGAGGGGTTAAAGGTGGATCCTTAGAAAGTGAGAGCCGTGGTTCAGCTACAGTTCATGATTTGCAGATCTTCTTAGGGGTTTGTTAATTATTGTTTCATTAAGCTGTTTAGCTCACTTGCGCTGCCATTCACTTTCCTGCTTGAGGTGGCCCCAAATTGCTATTATGGTCCCTGAAGGAGAAGGCTTGATAGTATTTAGGGTCTCAGCTAGTTCTCGTCCTTACTAACCATAAGAGTCTGCATCATCTTAATGCCCAACAGGCCCGTTGGGCACTATTCCTAAGCAATTTCAATTTTCTAATCTTCTTCTGTCCTGGCAAGAAAATCAGCCTTGCAGATGTGCTCTCTTGCTTGCATAGTCCCACTGAACTTGACCCCATGCAGGTCACACTTGTGCTTACTCTTGAACACTTTGTGTTGGATTCAGTGGGAGTTAGACCAGTTCTTTGAGTGCAACATACCCTTCTACTTTTTGTGACCATGTTATTACATGGGCTTACACTTCATCAAGTTCTGGATATCCAGGGATGTACAACACAGTACAACTCATTCGACACGAATACTGGTGGGAGACCCTTCAGACTGATGGGCAAGAGTTCGTTCTTTCTTGCTCAATATGCACTGTGTGTAAAACCCCATGAACTTTCCAGTAAACTGCTTACTGGTCTAATTGACTCGGGTGGTTTTACCACCACCCTATAAGTTATTGACCAGCACTGTGTTTTTTTCCTGCTAGCTAAGCTAACCTCTGCATTCCACATAGAGACAAAAAAAAGACAGCAGTTGTTTAAAAAAGACAAAAAAAAAATCATAATAAAAAAAAACAGCAGTTGTAAAATTAATGAATATTAACCTAAAAGATGATAAAATAATTTAATGAACACTGGGTGTTTGTGGTTCAACAGCCAATAACAAAACTAGAATTAGTCAGTGGGTGCAGTTCATGAACGAGTAGTAAAGAAAACAATTCCTGAGACTTCTTTAATCACCTGACAAAAATGGTTTGGTAGCAGCAACAAACAAAACTCACAAAAAAAGACTTAAGATGATTGTGAGAATGATAAACATTTTATCACTCCAACACAGTAGCAGAAAATAAAAATATGCACACATGCATTCACACTATTGTAGTGATAGCATAGAATAGGGACAATGTCCTTACTAAGCTTGCATGGTTCCTTGTAGGAGTTTTCTAACGATACTTTTTTTAACCTAAGATACTATGTTTTCCTATGCAATAAAAAAACATTCTAGTATATGAAAAGATGCCAAATTGCAAAAGTGAAAATTTTTGTAAAGATGTTAGTGTCTGATCTTTTAGGAACTGGTGAGCTATCCAGGGAGATTTCCTGGCTTCTGTGTCATATTAGTGAGACAGGGTGTTTCTCCAGTGGAACCAGTGCAACCCTAACTGTGATAGTAATGACTATATTCTATATAAGCTGCACAAGCTCAAATACAGTAGGTTTCTCAGTACAATTAAAAGTGTATATATAAATCATCAAAAAGAGAGTAGCTTTAATAGCCACAAAGTGATGTATAAAAACAACTTCAATCAAAAACATTAACTTGCCAAATAAGTAATTATGTCCTAATTAATAAGCTGGACAATTGGTGGTTAAGGGTCTCGTTCAAGGGCCCGTGCTGGCAACTTGGTGGATTCTGCAATTTATTCTGTCTTAAAAAGTCAGCCAAAAGCTATAAGAGCAATTCAGTAATTTATGCTTGCTTTTCTCAATTTGAACATTAATCTTGTGTCTGAATTTATGTTGAGCACGGCTGCATTTACTCCAGATCATTTTTGGAGCACACACACACACATATATACACACACCGGCCATTTTCTTAGGTAAATCTTTTCATTTCTACTGATTATATAAATGGACTTCGCGTGAGGCGTTCATCCCGTCACTTATACGACGCAGAAACTGTCAGGGTTGAGCTGCTTAGAACCAGTTATTCCTGAAATGTTAGACAACTTTGGACGTGTTGTCGAGTGCCCAGCGCTTGAGCAACAAGTGCAAAAGACTTCAACCAGACAAAAAAGGAGACAATACTTACAGTACTAGCTACTACTTACCCAAATTTAAAAAAATACTCGCAAAAAATAATACTGAGGCCATATTTAATCAGCCTTTATGTTTTCCGCAGTTAACACCGACCTCAGACGTTGAAAATTTTACACCACAAAAAAGAAAACGTAGTACACATTAGTGCAGTAGTCTAGTTCAGAACGATACGAAATGTGATCTAGTCGCCGTTTTCCCAGTTTCCAGTCTTGCGCAAAGAAGAAACCGTTTCTTTTGAACAGCATTAATAATCGATATCCAGTCAGATTCTAATTACAAACTGCGTTACGTCAACGCTGCAAATCATTGCCACTTTTTGCAATAATCTACTTAAGGTGACCATAATTCTAAGCCTAAAATGTTTCTAAAAACATTCAAAAATCCATTAAGGTTATCACTGCGAGCCGATGTTGAGAATCCATGGCAAGTAGTTCTCTCTGTAATGTACACCTGTTAGTCAGACGCGCTACTCCCCTGTACATTCCCACTCATCATTCCTGTTTTGAGGAACTCCCTCCCTTAAACTGCCTCCACCTTCTATTTAACCAAAACTAACACGATAAGGGAAACTGAGCTCTTCTGGCTCCATTTATCAGGAATCAATGTTTTGATTCCTGATAAATTACTTTAACCATTCAATTTTTATGTCAAATTTTCTAAACAAAATCTAAAATAACATTTCCCATTAAAAGTTTAATACCATCCAGACACCTTTGAACTTGGCAGAGTATTGCATCAACAACATGACTTTGTTCTGCATGGATTTTTCTTGTTACAGTGCAGCTATTGCAGTTCACTCTCTATGGCATACCATGTTCGAGGTTCATATAGTTTCAAGGTTAATAACCACTACTTAAGTTTCTGTACATTTTTGGATCCACTTGTAGTCTTTATCTGTTCAAAACTGTTGTTTTAAAAATGAGAAGAAATACATTAACATAGGCCAAATTATATACAATATCACCCGAAAGTTATGTAGCACCGAAATTACAGTTATTGCATATAACTATGCAAATAAAACATAACCAGTTTTAAAAAAGGATATAAGCAGAATTTAGATAGCTTCTTCGTCAACGGTCACAAACTTGTAAACAGTCATGAGTTTTCTAATTGATGGATTTTGGCTCATTCATATTTTTAAAGCACTAATTTAGTGGGATTTTATATATAGATTAAAAATATTTCTATTCATTTGCATTAATACACACACATACACACACAATTTTTATATAACCAAGGTCGTTACCTGCAGGTTGTTGCATATTTTAGCAATAAGGAGAACCATGCTAACAGCCTTTGTTTATTGTAAGTGAAAATGGCCAAATTGTGCAATATTACCAATTTTTTTACTCCCCGGTGTAATGTGACTAACAAGTCACAATCATTGAAGATTTTCCCGACTTTGCAGTTTTAAAGTAAAAGCAACAATTGGCACTGTATCTCTGGCGGTGTGGTCAAAGCATCACCTAGGACCTGGCTGAGCAACTCTAAATCAATAGTTTGAGACTGTTACATAGCAAAGGCCATCTTCAGGGTGGTACTGCAGTTCTCTAAGGCTTTTACCTTATAATCAACTAATTGTGGTGTGTACTTTTTTGCTTATAGGTTTAATTGCATCATCTGTACACAATGGTGCTATGCATTGCCAGAAAGCTCAATTTTTGTTTTGTCTACAAAATTTTTTCCCATGATTGTGTTTGTCCAGGTTCTCTTTGGCCAATATCTGTTCTTTGTTTCTCTCTTGGCCTTGGCCTATAAATCTGTATTGTTTTAGTGATCGGAATATGGACCTTGTTCAAACCATGAACCCTTATTTTTCCAGTTACAGGCCTTTAGGTAATTTTCAGACCTTTGAGAACTAATCTTTAGGTCATTTTCAGACCTTTGAGAACTAATCTTTAGGTCATTTTCAGACCTTTAAGAACTTCTCTTATATATAAATAAATAAATGACCACGTCTAATAATTTCGTCATTTGTTTGATTCAGTGCTTTTTATCTACTTTAATGAATTGGTTAAAATGTGATAAGATATTAGGGTAAAATTTATGTAGAAATAAAGAAAATTTAAATTTAAGCCCCACTTAATTTCTACAGTTACAGACAGTAGTACATATATTTCACTGCAAGCTTTGTTTTCTGGCACAATGTGGAAAATGTCTTCAAACTCAGACAGCCCCGGTCATGACAATAGAACAGATCATTAACCACAAGACTTTCAACCATGTCTGTGTTTCATTTCATATACACTTAAAGCACCAAAAAAAAAGAGTTGTTTTGTACTTCAGAGCTGGGACTTGGTTTTGTGAAGAATTTGTACTCGTGTAATCAGCAAAATTAAGCTGAATTAATTGATTAAACATAAAAAGATGCAATAAATTCAAATAGTTCTCTTTAAAAGCAGTTAACACCCCAGGCTATAAAACACCAAACAGCATCTCATCAAAACAGTAGTACATACAGAAGGAAATAACTTTGCAATAAGAAGTTTTTCACAACACACCTGCCTTGATTGTATATTATGCCTTGCTACTGTTGCATATACAACTGTGAACACACACAACTGTGAATTTTATAAGCTACATTTGACTAAAGAATTAAGATAATTATGGGAATTAGTAGGTATTATTTATGTGGTTAAAGTTTTAAAAAAATGCAAATACACATTTCTGATATTGGTTTAAGCCTAACTAATAGATTGTTGTACATTTACAAGTGCCTAAAGTGGTAGCTCAGTGGTTAGGGTATTGAGTTATCAATCAGAAGATTGTGGGTTCAAATCCCAGGTCCACTCAAGTTACCACTGGCGGTCCTTGAGCAAGACCCATAACCCTTATTGCTCCATGGATGTTGTATCAACCCTGTGTTCTGACCCCAACCAAGTTGGGATATTTGGAAGTCGCTTTGGATAAAAGCATCTGCAAAATGAACAAATTTAAATGTAATGTAATGTAAAGTACCTATTTTGAACTAAAACGAATTGGATTGAAACACAAAACCTTGAAATAAAATCTTAAGGTTTGTTTATAACATAATAAACTACATATATTGGGGTGCGAAAGTTTGGGCAGCCTTGTTAATTTTCCTGATTAACCTTTATAAATTGTTGGTTGTTTGGATAAAAAAAAAAAAGAAAAGTGAAATATATCATAAAGGAGACAAACACAGGGATATTCGAGAAGTGAAATTAAGTTTATTTGTTTTACAGAAAGTGTGCAATAATTAGTTAAACAAAATTAGGCAGGTGCATAAATTTGGGCACCAAAAAAAAAACCGTAACTCAATATTTAGTAGATACTCCTTTCGCAGAAATAACAGCCTGTAAACACTTCCTATTTTCCAATGAGAGTCTGGATTGTTGCTGAAGGTATTTTAGACTATTCTTCGTTACAAAACATCTCTAGTTCTTTCGGGTTTGATGGTTTCCGAGCATGGTCACAGATTTTCAAAAACATTTCCAATGTTCTGGTCTGGGGACTGAGATGGCCATTCCAGAACGTTGTACTTGTTCCTCTGCATGAATGCCTTAGTCGATTTGGAGCAGTGTTTAGGGTCGTTGTCTTGTTGGAAGATCAAGCCCTGGCGCAGCTTCAGCTTTGTCACTGATTCCTGGACATTGGTCCCCAGAATCTGCTGATATTGATCGGAATCCTTGCGGCCCTCAACTTTAGCAAGATTCTCAGTCCACCAAATTTCACTGTAGGTAGTAGGAGTTTATCTTGGAGTGCTGTGTTCTTTTTCCTTCATGCATAACGGCCCTTGTTATGCCTAGATAACTATTTTAGTTTCATCAGTCCACAGCACTTTATTCCAAAATGTAGCTGGCTTGTCCAAATGTGCTTTAGCATACCTCAAGCGGCTCTGTTTGTGATGTGGGCGGAGAAAAGGCTTCCTTTGCATCACTCTCCCATACAGCATCTCCTTGTGTAAAGTGCGCAGAATAGTTGATGCACATTAACTCCATCAGCAGCAAGATGATGTTGTAGGTCTTTGGTGCTGGTCTGTGTGTTGACTGACTGTTCTCAACATCCTTTGCTTCTGTTTTTCTGAGATTTTTCTTGGTCTGCCACTTTGAGCCTTGAATTGAACTGAGCCTGTGGTCTTCCATTTTCTCACAATGTTTCTCACAGTGGAGACTGAAAGCTGAAATCTCTGAGATAGCTTTCTGTATCCTTTCCCTAAACCATGAACAATCTGGTAATTTGAAAGTTGTTTTGAGACTCCCATGCTGCAACTCTTCAGAAAAGGTGCAAAGAGGAGAAAAACGTACAATTGCAACCCTTAAATACCCTTTCACATAATTGGAGTCACCTGTGTATGGAGGTCAAGGGTCACTGAACTTACCAAACCAAATTTGAGTTCCAATAATTAATTCTAAAGGTTTTGAAATCAATAAAATAACAGTGCCCAAATTTACGCAACTGCCTAATTTTGTTTAACCAATTATTGCACACTTTCTGTAAATCATATAAATTTAATTTCAATTCTCAAATATCACTGTGTTTGTCCCCTATACAATATGTTTAACTGAATTTTTTTTTATCCAAACAACAAATGATTTATAAAGGTGAATCAGGAAAATTAACAAGTCTGCACAAACTTTCACACCCCACTGTCCTATATATTCAATATGAATCATAATGAACTCCAGTGTAAACTCTGCTAAAATAACTACCATAAAGGCTTATGATTCCTGTGGATTTTATACACATCTTTAATGGAAGTGAAAAATGTAGATTGCAAATTTGGTTGCTAAAACAAAATATTTCACAAACTGCAGCCTTTAATAACATAGGCATGAATAAGCAAAAATGTTAAATTATGTCTCTGAAAACAAGTCAATTTACATCAATTAAAAAAATATATAAAATAAAACAATAATTATGCACTTGAGTCATTCTATACAGCAGTCTGTTGTTCCTGTGCCCATTAATTTTGAAATTTAAATAGTCCTTTGTGTATTCAATATTTGCATGACTGGTTAACATGGACCTGAGTCACTGTCAGAGTCATTTTCTCCTACTTCTTCCTGTTGAGTTTTCTTCTGGCCCACAGGTACAGCTCCCTTCCGCTGGGGCAAGACTGTGAAAAAGGCCTCTTTCCAATCACGCTTCTCCAGATATGCCAGCAAAATCTCAAACACTGAAAAAGTGCAAAATTAAGATTTCTGTGAGAAATCTGAGAGGTCAAACCACAAAAAATTTATTATTCAATAGTAATTCATCAGATACCGTATGACACTTTCAAATAATGAGACAAAGTCTAAGTTAAGTAAATCATCTAAGTAATTAGTCAGTCTGCTCCGATGAATTTATTTAAATCTGTATTTCTCATAAGTATAAAAGGAGTTATTTTCAAATTTGATTTTAATTATTTTTTAATGTAAAATGTTTTATTTTCTTTTGAATGAAACTTAACCAGTTATAACCAGTAATCTTTTATACCGCTGATGTAAAATAAATAAAGCTGTACACTGACTAAAATGTAAAAGGGTATGCTTAATTTAGCAAGATACTGTTTGTATACATACACACGCGCACATTCCATCACAGATGTTGGTCATATGCAAGGTAAATGCACAAAAACTGGCTGAACCTAGTAAAGTACCAGACCATTTATATAAAGCCTGTACTGAGCAGCTAGCTGGGGTCTGTACAATCAATTCTGTTTGCTCTATAGTGGTTCAGGCTCGAAAAACTGTAAAGCACATTTATCTAATAAATGGATAAGTAAGTGTGTTTGTGTCCTAACCATGGTTGACAGCAAGCACTTTGCGGCTATTCATCTTGACAAAATTGCCCAGTGGAAGTTGTGCGTGAGTGATTCCAAACTCTGTAGCACGTTTAAATGAGATTCCCTGAAATACATGAAAAAAGAAGATAATATATGCATATTTCTACAGTGGTGCTTAAAAAATGTGTAACTCCCTTAAAATTTCAGCATAAATTTGACCTAAAACATATTCAGATTCAAATAAGTACTTAAAGAAGATAAAGAGAACCAATTCAAATTAATGAAACAAAGATATTGGACAAATGTGTGATTGGCAAAAGTATGTGAACCTTCAGGATTAGCAGATAATTTAAGCTTGTCCACAGTTTGCAAAAGATCAAAGGGATAGGTTACTAAAACAGGTTTTGTTTTGTGGATAACGGTGACAAAAATCATCTTTAGTTTAAATAGAAAGCTTTTTATGTTTGGAAAAAGAAAAACACTACATTTCAGAAATAAAATCCTTATTTCATTTGTAAGAAGACAGTAGTATAAAAACCTAATGAAACAAATAAGTCAAAAACTTGGTGGTCAAGTTGGTTTACTATCACTGGCCAAACGATTTTTTAATTTACCAGCAATTTTAAAAGAATAATACTTAATAATATGTACATACTCAGTTCTCTCTCCTTCAAGCCGGCTTATACTGTCTTATGTCATTCCTTATACCCTCACACAAAAGGAGAGAAAATAAGTGACATAAAACACAGGCAGGTGTAACTGTTTACCTGATCAGCTACAAAGACTGTCTCCAATCTACAGGCTCTGCCCATAATGCCCTTGACGAAAGGGTGCATGAGAGGAAACCCACCAACATAACAGAGATAAAGCTATTATGTATGGAAGAATGGGCTTAAATTAAAACAAAACAAACTATTACTAATTACTAGAAATATTCACCGGGATTTTCCACTCCGTAACATGATCACACAAGGCACTGAAAGCACATATTCACATTCTTTTGGCACAGATATACTGTATGTTGTATAGATAAAATATTGATGCAAATACATTATTAGATTTTATAAATATGTCTCATTTGTTTCTTCCTAAACTACTTTTAGGATTTGTTAAAACATCTAGCTAATTCTCCTCCTTGGATCACCACCTTACCGTGGTGGAGGAGTTTGCGCGCTTGAATGATCCTAGGAGCTATGTTGTCTGGGGCAAAAGCCCCTGGCAGGGTCTCCCAAGGCAAATTGGTCCTAGGTGACGGGCCAGACAAAGAGTGGTTCAATAAAACCCCTTTGAATAGAACAACAAAGAACACGTGTACCCTGCCCGATACAGGGTTATCGGGGCCCCACCCTGGAGCCAGGCCCGGGGATGGGGTTCGTCAGCGAGCGTCTGGTGGCCGGGCACATTTCCATGGTGCCCGGCCGGGCCCAGCCCGAAGGAGCTACATGGGTTCCCCCTCACTTGGAACGTCACTTCACTGGCAGGGAAGGAGCCTGAGCTGGTGCGGGAGGTCGAGAGATACCGGCTAGATATAGTCGGGCTCACCTCAACGCACAGCGTGGGTTCTGGGTCCAATCTCCTTGAGAGGGGCTGGACTTCTTTTCTGGAGTTGCCCATGGCGAGAGGCGTCCGGCAGATGTGGGCTTTCTCGTGGCCCCCCGGCTTGACGCTTGCATGTTGGGGTTTTCCCCGGTGGATGAGAGGGTAGCTTCCCTACGCCTTTGGGTGGGGGAACGGGTTCTGACTGTTGTCTGCGCTTATGCGCCGAACAGCAGTTTAGAGTACCCAGCCTTCTTGGAGTCTGTGGGGGGGGTACTGGAAACTGCTCCCCCCGGAGACTCTGTAGTCCTACTGGGGGACTTCAATGCTCATGTGGGGAATGACAGTGAGACCTGGAGAGGTGTGATTGGGAGGAACGGCCTCTCTGATCTGAACCCGAGTGGTGTTCAGTTGTTGGACTTCTGTGCAAATCACGGTTTGTCTATCACGAACACCATGTTTGAGCACAAGGGTGTCCATAAGTGCACATGGCGCCAGGATGCCCTAGGCCGCAGTTCAATGATCGAATTTGTAGTTGTGTCATTGGACTTGCGGCCATGTGTCTTGGACACTCGGGTGAAGAGAGGAGCTGAACTGTCAACTGATCACCACCTGGTGGTGAGTTGGATCAGATGGCGGGGGAAGATGCCAGTCAGACCAGGCAGACCTAAACGTATAGTGAGGGTTTGCTGGGAACGTCTGGCAGAAGAACCCGTCAGACAGATGTTCAACTCTCACCTCCGTCAGAGCTTCAACCTCATTCCGGGGGAGGTGGGGGACATTGAGCCTGACTGGGCCATGTTCCGTTCCTCCGTTGTTGAGGCGGCGGACAGGAGCTGTGGTCGCAAGGTAGTCGGTGCCTGTCGTGGCGGTAACCATCGAACACGGTGGTGGACACCCCATGTAGGGGATGCCGTCAAGCTGAAGGAGTCCTATCAGACATGGTTGGCTTGTGGGACTCCAGAAGCAGCTGACCGGTACCAACAGGCCAAGAGATTTGCGGCTTCGTACTTCGCGGAGGGAAAAACCCGGGTGTGGGAGGAGTTTGGTGAGACCTTGGAAAATGACTTTCGGTCGGCTCCTAGAAGATTTTGGCAAACTGTCTCAGTAGGGAAAAGCAGTGTGCCACCAACACAGTATATAGTGGAGGGGGTGCACTGTTGACTTCGACTGGGGACGTCATCAGGCGGTGGAAGGAATACTTCAAGGACCTTCTCAATCCCACCAATATGCCCTCCGAAGAGGAGGCAGAGTTAGAGGACCCGGGAGGAGGCTTGTCCATCACTGTGGCTGAAGTTGCTAAGGTAGTCAGAGGGCTCCTTGGTGGCAGGGCTTCTGGGGTGGATGAGATTCGCCCGGAGTTCCTCAAAGCTCTGGATGTTGTTGGGCAGTCTTGGCTGACGCGCCTTTTCAACATTGCATGGTCATCGGGGGCAGTGCCTCTAGACTGGCAGACGGGGGTGGTGGTGCCTCTTTTTAAAAAAGGGGACCGTAGGGTGTGTTCCAATTACAGGGGAATTATACTCCTCAGCCTCCCCGGCAAAGTCTATGCAGGGGTACTGGAGAAGAGAGTCCGACTGATAGTTGAACCTCGGATCCAGGAGGAGTAGTGTGGTTTTCGTCCTGGTCGTGGAACACTGGACCAGCTCTTCACTCTCTCCAGGATCCTTGAGGGTTCATGGGAGTTTGCCCAACCAGTCTACATGTGCTTTGTGGATCTGGAGAAGGCTTTCGACTGTGTCCCTTGGGGTATTCTGTGGGAGGTGCTTTGTGAGTATGGGGTGCATGGCTCCTTACTACGTGCCATTCATTCCCTGTATTTGCGAAGCAGGAGCTTGGTTCGCATGGCCGGCAGTAAGTCGGACTGGTTTCCAGTGAGGGTTGGACTCCGTCAGGGCTGTCCTTTGTCACCGGTTCTGTTCATAATTTATATGGACAGAATTTCTAGGCGCAGCCAGGGGATGGAGGGTGTCCGGTTTGGTGATCTGAGGATCACATCGCTGCTATTTGCAGACGATGTGGTCCTGTTAGCATCATCAGGCTGCGAACTTCAGCTCTTACTGGATCGGTTTGCAGCCGAGTGTGAAGCGGATGGGATGAGAATCAGCACCTCCAAATCTGAGGCCATGGTTCTCAGTCGGAAAAGGTTCTCTCTGGGTCAGGGATCAGATCTTACCTGAAGTGGAGGAGTTTAAGTATCTCGGGGTCTTGTTTACAAGTGATGGTAAGATGGAGCGTGAGATTGACAGACGGATCAGTGCGGGGTCAGCTGTGATGCGGACCCTATACTGGTCTGTTGTGGTAAAGAAGGAGCTGAGCCACAAGGCAAGGCTCTCGATTTACCAGTCGATCTGCGTTCCGACCCTCACCTATGGTCATGAGCTTTGGGTAATGACCGAAAGAGCAAGATCAAACAATACAAGATACAAGCGGCCAAAATGGGTTTTTCTTCGCAGGGTGGTTGGGCTCTCCCTTAGAGATAGGGTGAGAAGCTCGGACATCCAGGAGAGACTCGGAGTGGAGCCGCTACTCCTCCGCATCGAAAGGAGCCAGTTGAGGTGGTTCGGGCATCTGGTAAGGATGCCTCCTGGGCGCCTTCCTAGGGAGGTGTTCCAGGCAAGTCTGGCTGGAAGGAGACCCCGGGGGAAGACCCAGGACACGCTGGAGGGATTATATCTCTCAGCTGGTTTGGGAACGCCTCGCGGTTCCCCCAGTCGAGCTGGTGGAGGTGGATGGGGCGAGGGAGGTCTGGGTCTCCCTACTTTGGTTGCTGTCCCCGCGACCCGAACCCCGGATAAGCGGAAGATAATGGATGGATGGATCTAGCTAATTAAATTTATGTGGTAATGCACATAATTAATAAAACATAATTCTAAAAAATAAACCTAATTACCACTCAACTCACGCTCCCGAGGTCATTAAATCCTTACTTTTTAAATAAAAGACAGATCAGCAGACAGGTCAGTCAAGATCATATACATACTAGGTCTACAAACTAATGCCATTGTGTTTCTTACAGAATTAGGCCTGACATTGTCCTTCAAAATAAACATGCAGCTCATGAAAAAACATGTGGCCTTGACAGCACTACATGTCTCCTCAAAGTACACATTTAAGCTTCTGGATGAAAACTGCTTTCACACAGATGCAGATCACCACTACATGGGTAGTGATTGCACTTTTGCTTTAGTAAGAGTCTGAATAGTTACACATCATGTTGCATGATCTATTATTGATATAGTTGCAGACTGTTGCATTTCCTGAAATACCCATTAGCTCAAATGGCTGATTGTAGAACCTTGCAGGACAGTTACTATAACCTTTTTGTCTTTTTTTTGTGTGTGTGGTGCAGGAATGGTAGACTTGGACTATTCATTAAAATACATGCAAGCGTCATAAATTACAATTAAGAATTGATTCAATCCAAGTGATTAATTAGAACACTTTGCATGAGTCTTAATCAAATAATCATCCAGAACAGTCAGTAGGATTTACCATCAGCCCAATAAAGTTGTTTACATTTGCAATAAAGTCCTAAAACTAAAAAGTACAGCATTATACAAATGTGACTAAAATATTGGCCATAGTCATTTATTTATTGAGGAAAACGATGCAATATTACCTTCCTGTTAGTGCAAAAAGTATGCAAACATTTGGGGTACCTGGAGTCCATTGTGCAGCAAGCACTGCAACTTAACATTTCTGGTTAATGTAGATTTTTCCTTCACAACAGCTTAGAATTTTTTTGTTTCTGTACAAAACTGCCTCAAATCTGTTATGGTGGGGGATTTTCTGCCATTAACTGCTTGCCTCAGGCCCTTCCACAACATTTTAATTGGATAAAGTTCAGGTTATCCAAAACAAAAGTTATTCTTCTTTAACCATACCTTGGTGATGCCTTCTGTGCATAGGATTATTGTCTTCATCTATGACCAACATTCTCTTAAGATCAACTCACAGAAAGCTGTCCTGACAGTTTTATTTTTCACTTACTGGTAAAATTCAGAATTCATTGTCCTGAATCAGAAACAGCAAACAAGTCCTCTATCTAAACAAAATAATGGTAGACTCAAACAGCAACATTAGCCATTGCAAGTTTCTTCATGACTTTCTTCGTGATTTTATTATTCACAACCAATCAACCAATCCTGGGTAAGGTGAAAAAGGTTTCGATTTTCTCCACTTACACAATATGTTTTACTATGGATTGATGAGATTCAAGCTCCATATAAAGATGATTCTATAAATTTTTAAAGACTTTTTCTGAGGTCTTATGATTTTTTTGTTGTGTAGTTCAGAGTTAAATAAATCCCTGTGCTTTAAATTAAAATCATAGATGGGTGCCCCATCACATTTCAAATACATATCATATTGTATGGCTTCACATGCATATGAATTTAAGTGAAATCCTATTCTTATTCCATAGGCTTTAAAACAATGTCAGATCGCCCTTTGCAGCTTTAACAGATTTAAATCTTCTGAGAGGGCTATCAAAAAGTCTTAGGAGCCTGTTAATGTTTCTGAATTTGAAATGGTCCTGTAGGCCACTGCCATTGCCTTGTACTGAATGCAAGCAGCTACAGGAAGCCAATGGAGAGAAAAGAGTAGTGGAGTGACATGGGTTCACTTGGGATAGTTGAACATAAGTCGAGCTGCAGAGTTTTGAATTAGTTGTAGAGGCATGATTGTGCAAGCTTGGAGAACAGCAAGCAGTGCATTGCAGTACTGCTATACTGATGACACTCAACTTCATTTGTCTTATGCCCAAAATGGCAGCAGACCGAAACTAGAAACTGAAACCGCTAATGACAGCTATATTCACAATAACCAACAGTAATTTTAATATCCAAAAATAAAAATCACAATCAGCAAGATTATGTAATAAAATCCAGGTATTACCGTGACTCTATAGTTGCCGAAGCACGGATCCAAGATGCAGAACCGGGTATCCGAACTACAGCAGTTAGTTCCTTCATAAAATGCCTGACTTGTTCAGAGTTTTAGTGAAAACTGGCGAACTTTTAAGTGCTAACCACCAGGACACACCCCCTCTGGAACAATAACAAGTTTAATAATAGGTGCAAATAGGCAGCAGACAGAAACTTGAAAATAGAAACCGCTAATGATAGCTATATTCAAACTAACCAACAGCAATTTTAATATCTAAAAATAATCAACAAAAAATGCAATCAACGAGATTATGTATTAAATTCAGGTAATATCATGACTCTACAGGTGCCGAAGTGCAGATCTAAGATGCAAAACAGGGTATCCAAAGCTACTGCTGTTAGTTCCTTCAAAAAATGCCTGACAAGTACCGTTGTCGTGGCAACTGGATTGCCAGGTGTAAGTGTGACTGGTCACTCCAGAAAACACATCCCCACTGCTCTATACTCTATTGTTGGTATGCTTTACACCGCCGAATCTGACACTTTGCATTGCGCTTGGTGATGTAAGAATGGGATGCAGCTACTCATCAATGAAAACCATTAAATGAAGCTCTGTATGTTTTGCTATTGATTAGGAATGATCCCAATTTGAAGTTACACACCAGGTATAATGACCGTGAGGGCAGAGCAAATGCTGAGGCGCATAGTGTGAAGAGGTCGCCAATATTGTACAATTGCTACAGGCCTCCAAACTTTATGTGGCTAATCTTAGTGGTGAGGAAATGTGTAACAATGGAAGCAATTGGAACATCTGTATTTTTTAAATTTCTGATTTGAAAGATAATGTGCACTTTTTTCAAAGTGTATGTTATATTGCTTTTTTTATATTATGTATTATGTTTTTGGCTTATTTGTTTGATTAGGCTTTCTTTAGAAAAAAAAAATATATTGCCAATGTAAGTATACAGTATATTATTTCAAATTTGTATTCCGATCACTATAAAGTTTACACCAACAACTAGTATATACACAAAGTTACTGATCTGTTTTTATCTATTTCCTTTGACAAATTTTAAAAAACCATTACGCACAAAAGTAATAATAAATAAACAAATAAATATACATTAATAAATAAATTTATACAAATGCATCACCAAGCCGTTCTTTTATCTAAAATAAAAAAATATGTGTTAGCATGAATATTAAACAATTTCAGCCAGCATATGTTGGTCTAGTTCAAGTATTCTTAACAACCTTGTGATGGTTATGATCCACTAGACCTCCGATCACATAGGCCTTGTTCTCATCCAGCTCCTTGAGTACATTGGGCGAGTCAGAGGTGAGATACACCAACTCGTCTTTAGTTAGGATTTCATTAAAGTGCTCTGGCTTGACAATGACATCCTATAAGCAGACAATAAAAAACTGATTAACACTTATATTTTAAGAACAATTTTCCTAATTAGGCTATTCTGAAGCCACTCTCAGTGATTAAGGTGTGAATAGTGAAAAATTAAGTGAAAATTTGCTGTATGAGAAAAAAACTACTACCTTCCAGTTGATCCAGCCTTTGTTAACTTCATTCATGTATTGTTTCAACTGCCCGTCATGACTTGTTATATAAAACTGCTCAAGAAAACATTCAATAGGCGGAAATTAACTACTATATAATTACTATTAATTTTTATAAAGCAGGCCTTTTACCTGGACTGGGTGTGCAGCTCGTCGGTTTTCTGCATAACACCTCTGAATCTGTTTGTGTAGTTTCTTGACATCCTAATTAGTATTTAAGCACAATTTTTACATGTATTATCAATTAGATGCCAAACTTGATCTGAAAGCATAGTGGCGTGTTGGTATATGTACATTACCAGCAAATACAGTCAAACCCGAAACTATTCATACCCCTGGCAAATTAAGACAAAGGAGCTCACTAAGGACCTGCGGCTGTGCATTGTGGCGCTCACAAGTCAGGAAAGGGCTATAAGGCCATATCAAAATGTTTTTAAGTTCCAGTGGGTACATTGTAAAGTATTATTAAAAAAATACAAGAAGTTTTGCACTGTGGAAAATCTCAGAAGATGTGCTTGGAAGCCAAAAGTGACACCTGTGCTGGCCAGGAGGATATTGAGAGAGGTGAAGAAAAATCCAAGGATCACCACCAAGGCCATACTGGTGAATCTGGGATCTGCTGGTGGCAACATCTCAAGGCAGACAGTCTAACGGACACCGCACACTGCTGGGTTCCACGGACGCAGACCAAGGAGTATGCCACTTCTCCAGAAAAGCCACACAAAAGCCCGCTTGACCTTTGCAAATGCTCATCTGAACAAAGAAGACGACTTCTGGTCTTCTGTTTTATGGTCAGATGAAACAAAAATTGAATTGTTTGGCCACATTGATGTGGCCTTCATTTGGTGTAAAAAAGAAGAAGCCTTTAACCCTAAGAACACTATCTCCACTGTCAAACATGGTGGAGGGAACCTAATGTTTTGGGGGTGTTTTTCAGCCAATGGACCAGGGAACTTGATTACAGTAAATGGCACCATGAAAAAAGAGATTCTCAACAACAACATCAGGAAGTCTGCAGAGAAACATGGCCTTGGGAACCAGTGGACATTTCAGCATGACAACGACCCAAAACACACAGCAAAAGTGGTGAAGAAATGGTTCATTCATTCATTATCTCCCGCTTATCCTCTATTAGGGTCGCGGTGGGGTTCCCCATGCCCATCCAGGGGAGAACGTCTCGGGCGCTGGGCAGATAGACCCAGGACAGGGTGCCAATCCATCGCTGGGCAGTGAAGAAATGGTTAGCAGACAAAAACATTAACGTTTTGCAGTGGTCCAGCCAGAGTCCTGTCTTGAATCCAATTGAGAATCTGTGGAGGGAGCTAAAGATCAGGGTGATGGCAAGGAGACCCTCCAACCTCAAAGAGTTGGAGCTTATCGCTAAAGATGAATGAGACATGCAAAAAGCTGGTCAGCAATTACAGGAAGCGTTTGATTGCTGTAATAGCCAATAAAGGCTTTTCTATTAATTATTGAGAAGGGTTCGAATAATTTTGTACATGCCAGTTTTTGTTCAAATGTGAATAAAAGCTGAGAAATATTTTTTACCACAATGATGCCTCTTGTACATCATCGTATTATCTCATGGGAGATGCCTGTGTAGTTTCCAGTCAAAAAAATAAAATTGCTGGTTGAATATAAGTAAATTTTAGTCAAAATTTGCCAAAGGGTATGAATAATTTTGGGCTTGACTGTATTTGACTATTACTCAGCGTGACTTATTAACTTAATGATTTTAAAAGTGGTCAGCTTCTTACAACTAAACAATCACAGTTTTTGAGCACAGTAATTATTTCAGTAATGTTTAAATTAGAATGATGTGACGTGGATAAAATTGTGTAGTTTGATTTTAGCTTTTTGAAAAGCAAACTAAAATGAGTACTACAAATATAGAAGGTATTCTGACGTATTTAACACCGCTGGTAGTATGTTCTGAGTAATCTGATAATAATCTGCCACAAAGTTATGGGTTGGGTATTTAACCTTGTAATGTATATTTAATATATTACTTTTTTATTTGAACTCTGAGAGGGCTGTGTCGAATGAGAAAAAATAAAATAGGTTTGTGTACACCAACATAAAAAGGTAAAATTTTGATGCATTTCAAAATCTTTGGAGGTGTTTGCAGTCATTTATGCTGGCATTTATTCTCACCTTAAATACCATGAGGCTGTCAAAGCTGCAGTCTACGACCAAACGAAGAGAACTAGGCTTAGCCTCAATGCGAAAACGCTTCCTGCCATGATTTTCGATCACATCTTCGGCCTGAGTCTGTCTTTCCCGCTTCCTTTGTTGTTTACGCTCCTTTCGCTTTTGCCTGTACAACCGGAAATTTATCTCAACAACAAATGTGCACACTATATTCAACAGCAGACATGACGAGGTATTATTCAAGAAGTTTGTATGTGAGCTCAAACAGGAAATCAACGTGTTCCAGTCCATGTGATTATATTTTGAAAACAAAAAATATTTTGCAAATTGAGGCTTTTTTTCTTGGTTATTGCACTCTTGAAGGAAATATGCAGTGTAGATGCACACTGAACACAGCACTTTGGCCAAATATTCACCTGAATGTTATACAAACAACCTTCTGCATTACCCTCAGAAGATCATCAGTCCACCTTTGTTATGCATATGCTTACAGCTAACTCACAACCCACCACCACCTACATTCTTGGTAATTCTTAATCTCTCAACATCCAACATGAAACTATTTCACTGCCAGGTTAGGATATAACACGGCTCTCTAGGATTTGGACTGAGAGTAGATTGGTAGAGTGTAGCTAGAAAGGAACAGATCCATAGATTGTTACTAAGGAAAGGCCTTCCTGTAACTGTTTGTACAGTAATTCCAAATTACCAACAATGTTGCCACACTGTATAATATAATTTATAATAATATATGCTGGTATAATTTTTAATTATTGAGGAAATTCAAGTCAGCTCCACAGTAGTTTTTTATTAATTGACATGTTATTATAGTAAATAAATAACTAAGAATACAGAACGTGTACAAATTATAGTTTTTGAATAATGTTACACACATGGCCCCTAGAACATATATCTTCTGAAAGTAATATCCATATTATCTAAAGTTTAATTCAGAGGCTCTTTAAATAATAAAATTTTTATTTTAATTTAATTCAATGAACCGATGAACTGAGATACTGTGAGAGTCGAAATGATTCACTGCTAATGAGTGCATCAAATCCAGTATACATTAGAGTTGAATGGTGGAGCAGTAGCCTTTATTTTAGTCTTATCAACTGACTTGCTTGTTTTCTGTTTACTTGGTTTTAAACAGGAGCTTTAAGCAAGTATTAGCTTTTCATGCAAATTCTAATAGATATTGCTTAGGGTCAAAACTGGGTCTGCAAAACAGAATTTCTTTTTCATTCCATGTACCGCATACAGTACGATCAAAATGACAAAGTCTTCTTGAATCCTTGAAATTTTCAGTTTAAAATAAAATTGTATAACAAATTGCTGTAAGCCAAATTTATAGAATCAAAAAGATGGCCTTACTTTATTTTATGATATTACTTGATCAAATTGTGTTTTATATTGTTTTAAAAGTTTTAATGATGCTACAAGGTCAGTTAAAATTCTTTGAACACAAAAACACAATAATAAAAAAACAAGGTTTCATTCAGAAATATATTTATTTAAAAAAATTATTAATAAACTGGGTTACTGCGACATAATCTAGTCCAGCTAAAGTGAACATTATCTGCCAAGTAATGAGATACCAGTTTAGTGCTCATCAGAAAATGTCTTGCTGTTTATATTAATCTGTATATTTCAATTAATGGCACAGGATTTAAAATAATGTTCTACCAAATTTGCACGTTTCTTTGCTGGTGAGCTGCAAAAGTTTTGTTTGGAGTCTTTCATTTTTGTTGCTCCAGACTTGACCGTCTTTGTTCAGTCAAGTTAGGATACAGTATGATGCAAAGATGATTCACTTCGGTGGCCAGTTAGACTTAATTTCCTTTGCTTTCAATATCTTAAAAAAATAACATTGATACAAATGTGAAGCAACAGAGGTGTATTATTGGTAGATTATTGGTACAAATTTTACGCTGGACAAACGGCTCAGCCAATCAGATTTAGGGACCAAAACTACCAGTTTTATAATTATTCATTAAACAGGTTTCCAGCAGACAGTTTCTATAAGTTGAGAGAGTTATTTAATAAAGAACCCCTTCTCATTTAATGTTGTCAGCAACAGCACAAGAAAGGGAAATCCTAAGACTCGAGAAAGAAAAACATGTCCTTACATAGGAAAGAAGAATACTATACAAAAATCACCAAATATTTACTCATCAGTTAGAATACTATAGCAAAAGTGACAAAAAAATTATGACACTGCTACCATCTTTAGGCAGTCCACGGAATTTAACACTTAAACAGGAGCATTTTCTGATGAGAAGGGATGAGGAAAACTACAGACAACATCCTGTGATAATCTCAGTGTCATTATTCTCTCCTTTACAAAGCACATTAACAAATTACTAGAATTGCATTTTTTAACCTTCATAATATTTTGAAGCTAAGAAATATCCTCTCCCTCCAAGATGCAGAAAAACTAATTCATGCTTTTATTACCTCAAGGTTAGATGATTGTAATCCAATTCTGACAGGATGTTCTAATAAATCATTACATAAATTACAACTTGTGCAAAATGTTGCAACTAGAGTTTTAACTAAAACCAAAAAGTTTGATCATAACAGTCCTGTGTTAACAAGCATGCACTGGCTACCAGTTAAGTTTCATATTGAGTGCAAAATTTTATTAATAACATATAAAATTCTATCTAATCAGGCTTCACAGTATCTGAATGAGCTGATTCAATTGTATTAAAAGTATAAAAGTAGAAACACTTTTAATTAATCTTGCGTTTAATTAATTCCCTGTGGATAAAGGTGCAGATCTCAGGCTTGGCTGTGTTGGGTTGGTAATCTGGGATCAGTGTGTGTTGGCGTTTCACCTCTTTACCCACCTAATCATTAATAGGGGGTGTGGCGCTGAAATCATGCTGTTGAGCTGGAAGCCCTCTCAACTAAGTAGAGTCTGCAGTATCTTCCTTCTTCAGTTATGCTGCTCTAGTCATTGATGCCAGAGTCACATGCCGCACTATGTCAATCTATTACTTAAATGCTGTGCTTTATTATGAGCTCTAACTGCTTTTCTTGTCTGTTTCTTTTGAGGTGTGGCCGGTTTCCTGGTGGTGTAGTCAGATCTTTATCCATGGCTCTGCCGAAGCACTGCGGCAAAAACGATTACTGGATGGAACCTGGATATTAATTGGACTGGCGGTTCTACAGGACACCCTTTATGAACTTACATATAGTTTTCCAGTTGTTAGAGTTTTACCATTTGTTAAATACGGTCACCCGATCTCTGCCCTACACTGTTGATGCTGCCCGGCAGCTCAAGGAGGATGAGTGATTCACTGAGTCTTGAGCCTCCCAAGGTTTCTTCATTAAAATAACTAAATAACAGGGAATTTTTTTCTTGCCACTGTCGCTTCGGCTTGCTCTTTGGAGGTTTAAAGGCTTTTAACTCTGTAAAGCTGCTTTGTGACAATGTACTGTTGTAAAAAGTGCTATATAAATAAATTACTTGAACTTAAAAACTCATAGATCTACGAGTTGTTTGTTAAGTGTTGTTTAAAATCTAATGCTTGAAACCAAAAAAAGTACGTTCCTCTGACTCCCAGTGGTAAAAAAAAAAAAACTTAACAAGAAAAATGTAAAATCGTAATTTTCATATATAATTCTGACTGTTAACACAAATGTTTTATTTTCTGCCAATTGCGGTTGAATAATTCAGGTTGACAAATATTGGCAAACACCTGAAAAAGAAGACCGTGTTAGTCAGATTGAATCATCGGTCTGGGAAAAAGTGGTAAAAAAACAAAAAGTAAAAGTGAGTCACAGGATAAAATATTCTGTGGTAATGTCAGTAAGGGTCACAAAAACAAAATTAATTGTTTAATGTAAATTGGCGATGTTTAAATACAACAGCTTTTTTTGTTTACTCTTTCTGTGATAGTGATCATCTCAAAAAAGCTGATGAACTTCCACATGATTATTTAATGCTTAAAAATAACTTCGAAAAAGTTAGCAGCATCATTATATATGTTATTGGTAAGTATAACATTTTGTATTTTTTCACTTATTTAGGCAAACAACAAAAGTGTTTAGTTTTGGTTACTGAATATAAGTAAACTTCACTACAGTATATCACAAAGTTCAAAACACCCCAATTTTTCCAGTTATTTATTACAATTTAAGTCTAATAAATAGCCTTAAATTGTTGACTGGAACAAGAGATTAGTTAATTATTGATTAAGTAAAATCCTGCAGGATTTTTGTGACATCAGTGTGTGCAACTAATTGTCGAACATGCAGTAGGGAATGTGATGGTTATGAGTCATGCAATACCCTCTGGTATAGTCAGGGATTCAGCCGACAACAAGATAATGACCCAAAACATAAGTCCAAGCTACCAGGTAGTTCCAAAATTACCTCAGGAAAAAAAAGAACAAGATACCAAAAAATGCCATACATTTATGAGAAATTGTGAAACAGATTTGGGAAAAAACTCTCAAGATTTTTTTTATTTTTATTGTAGAAAGAATGGCAAAAGTGTGTTCAACTGTTATATTTGCCAAATGTGTTGACTTTGATGAGTCCAAAAATTAGAATACATTATGGTCTATAGATTGCATGATTTTTTTAAACTCCATTTGCTCATTTTTACTATTTTTTAATTTAAGAGTGCAACGAGACATTAAACTGCATAGCTTTAGTTATGACAAAACCATATGACATAGTTTGACAAGACCAGAAATGAAAAGAGCTTCATAAAGGAAATGAAGTATTAGGGCACAATAAGTGAGCGATCAAAACCAACCAGTTTAGTGGCCAAAGCTTATGTAATTCAGGGGAACAAGCAAACAAAATACATGTTTTTTATTAATTTAAATATGTTTGTGTATTATATATTTTAAATTGCAGTTTACATATTGTCTTCCCCCTTCAAAAACCAAGATAAAACATATTTACAGTATTTACTATATGCAATGATGAAAACATAATTTAAATGAACTTTATTAGTAAAGATAAAAGAAAATGATGTAGGTAAAATCTTACTCTCACGTCTTATGCTGCACTGTCATTACAATATCAGTATATGCCAATACACAGATTTTTATGATCCAAGAATGTATAAGATATGTAAAACCTGTCCCCATCTGGGGAATAACGTTTTAGTCGCCAGCGTGCACCCAGGTCAGGGCGCCAATCTATCACACAGACACACAAGCTACATGGGGCAATTCAGAGCATTCCGATAACCTTGAATCCATACCCACACGGCCACGGGGAAAACATGGAAACTTCACCCAGATGGGATTTTAACCATGATCCCTAATGCTGAGTGGCGAACGTGCTAACCACTAAGCCAATATAAGCCTCATGTAAAATAAATATCTTATAAATAAACTGTATTGCTAAATGTCGTACTTACTTCCGCATGTCTCTTTGTTCTTCCCATTGCTGTTGCTTGAAAAGTTTCTTTTTTTGCCTCTTTGATAATGTAGCGCTTTCTTCATTCAGATCATCTCCTACAGCTCTGGATTTACTGACCAACTCAGAGGACATAATGTTGGGTGAGGTTTCTGAAAACAAGAGCAACGATATGGCATGTTTATATTTTTCCTTCGTTCATACAGGTTCTCCCTTCATCTTTGCTATATAAACACGAATATTCATTAGGTCTGCGTTCTGCCCCCATTTACATACTGTTTCCCAAATTCAGTCAACATGATAATATTACCTTTAGTAGCTAAGCAGAAAGAACTGTGATATAATTATTGTTTAATGTTTTACAATACAGTAGCAGTAAACCTTAAGAAGAACCAATCCTAAATGTTACTTTTTCACAGCACTCAGGATAAAGTCTAGAATACATTTCTTCAGGTAAAAACTGTATTACACGAGCTCTCCTACCTTCTAAGCGCTCGCGTGCGGCACCGCCACGTAATTTAAACGCGACGCTGGCGCACAAACTGCGTGAGTAGTTGTCGGACATGTTTGTAAGGGCAATAAAAAGAGATGATAAAGGCTAATATGCCTATGTAAATAAAATGATGCCATACATCGTTTTACAGGAATTATCACAAGATAATCTATTTAATTCGATTAAATATATATATATTTTAAATATATAATAAAATATTGTTGACATTATTTTCATTTCTAAGTGTCCAGCCAGGACATTGAGCATAATTTAATTTTAAATTATTCAAATAGGCCTCTTTAGTTTTATGTGACTTTTAGTGCTTTCTGTTCATTGTTGTTGTTGTTTTTCTTTTTTTTTTTTTTTTAAATAATTTATTTTTTTATACAGTTGTTTTGTGTTTAGTTATTGTTGATTCAAGACCTAGGGCCTATTACACAATGCAAGCTAACTCAGTAAGCCAGGCTTTTTAAGTCTTATTTTGTTCTAATTTGTTTCCATGAAAGGGGCTAAACTTCAGCCTCATTTAATTTAAGCACGTTCGCCTCTCAGCGCTAGGGTTCCCGGTTCGAATCCCCAACCTGAGTTTCCAGGTTCTCCCCGTGTCTGTGTGGATTTCCAAAAACATTCCAAAAACATGGATCAAGTTAATTGAGTTCTCCAAATTACCCCATATAGAGTGTGTTTGAGTGAGTGAGTGTGTGCCCAGCGATGGATTGGCGCCCTGTCTGCCCAGCGCCCGAGACTTTCTCCCCTGGATGGGCATGGGGAAACCCACCGCGACCCTAATAGAGGATAAAGCGTGAGATAATGAATGAATGAATGAATGAACTTATACATTTAAAAAAGGCTAGAACTTAGCTAGACCGCTTCTTAAAAATAAAAATAGAAAAAAAGATTAGCATTTTTAAGCTTCACAGTATTTCGAGCCTGAACCCTTAAAGATCGAACCGAAGCAACGGTGGCAAAAAACTCCCCCTTAAGTTGTTTTTTACAACAGAAACTTTGGGAAGACCAAGACTAAGTGGGGGATTCAGGCTTCTTTAGCAGTCATCAGCATTAAAAGTGTAGGACAGCCACGTACAGATTTTGCAGTGATCAGGTGTCAATTTTCCAAAATTTGAAAAACTATATGAGTTCAGTGAGATAATATTCTCGTTGGCAAAAAAACAAAATTAAAGAACAAGGTTCTGTTGTAGTTCTATCCAATAAATTTTTGTGGATATTGCATATCATATTAAATGTATTAGTTTGGAAATTAGTATTGCAGATTACAGTTATTAAAATTTAATTATTATATTTCCAAAACCAATTTAGATTTCGATCTATATGGTACATTCACTGTTAATCAGTGTGATTTCTGCACATTGCAATTTATTGGTTTACAGCAATCCCTTACATTTTGCAGGGTTACAATCTAGAGTACCACTAAAGGTGAAAATCATCAAAGGCTTTTTGTCATACACACACCCACTTCCACTGCTCCGCCTACCTCACCTCCACACACACCCACTGTTGCACCTGACGCACCATCCACCAATCAACACTCTCCCTCACTTGAGACACTCTCCACCAATCAGTGCTCTCCCTCTCCTGATTACTGATCAGGTGCACCTCATTAGCGGGAACTCTATTTAAGCCGGCGTCCCGGAGCCAACAGTGCAGAGTTTTCTGTTCACGTACGTTTGCTATGGTGTTGTTCGTTTGGCTCTCGCTGCGTACTCACCTTTTGCTGCTACGTTTCGGTTCTGCCCGTTGGTGTTTTATAGGATGGTTTACCTGTGAGCAAGTGAAGGATCAAAGACTCCATTTCCCTCTAGTTCACCTCGCTGCATTCCTTACCGTCTCATCACCTGGTTTCCCGGGGATTCCGACAACCGGTGACCTCATTGCCAACGCTTCGTCTGTGTTTACCCATTGTGGACAATTGACTGTATTGACTATTGCCTCTGCAATAAAGACTTATTTTAATTGCTTAAAACTTCACGCTTCCTGTGTTTCCTCCGTTAGCGTGACACTTTTTATACCATTCCCACTCTTTTATAAACCATTTCCAGACTCTTTCTCTTTCAAACACTTTCTACACTCTCGGAGTAGACACTCTTGGCGAGGTAATACCCCAACTCCTTCACTGCGCTCTAGTGATAATTGTCGCCGGATGTTTCAAAATCACCGTGGTGCTAATTCTCACTCCTTATTATTAACCACTGCTAAATGGTGGGATGACCATTGTCAGATAGCCATTTTAGAAGGTCTGGACATAATTTATGTATAATTTCCCCTTTCCAATCCCTTGTCTCCCACAGCTTCTTGTCCATGTCTTTATGTTTGTATTTGCTAATGTGCTAAAAGGTGTTTTTTTTT